>ARYC01012427.1:0-17044 GCA_000711775.1 Oxytricha trifallax | reverse complement strand
CCTCCTAACAAAAATCTCCCTGGTACCACTTTATGAAACATATTATCAGTGTACTTCATATAGTAGGAATAATCGCCACTTGCGAAAGCCAAGAAATTATTCACGGTTTTTGGGGCTTCTTTACCAAATAACTCAAAGTTCACTCTACCAGCGTCTTTTCCATCTATTTCAATATCGAAAAATGCCTAAAATTTAAAAATCAAATGGTTGTTAAATTATAAGGATTTGGAATTATCATTCATACTTACATAATGTGTGGGGTAAGCTTTAACTGAATACATTTCTCTGTAAAATCTCTTCAAATAAGGATATATGAAAATTCCATTCACAAATGCAATTCCACAGAATGCTACTTATTCAACATATAATTTATAGAATTGCATTAAATTTAAAACATGTCAAAATTAACTTCAGGAGTATTTATATATTTTAAGGATTCTTTGAAGGCAAAAGACATGATTAAAGTATTTCAATAATTATTAAATTAAAATTAATATAATGGATTTAATTAATCAATCAAACCAGAGTAAAATCAAATACACGATCTACCCTGGGAATCATGGAGAATAAATTAGAAATGTTTTGAGTTAAGATGATAAATTTGAAGAAATTTCATATACATAGGAGGAATAATGCATGAAGGAGTGCAATTTAATTTGGAAGCCCCTCGATCTATCTTTTAAAGCATTAATTTAGATTATTGTAATATAATAAACAAATTTATTAAAAGAAATAAAAATTCAAAGTGGAACAAATTAGTTAAAGGCATAGATTTATTTGAAAATTATTTAAAAAATAACACTTTTGAAAATATCTATATTATATTATGGTCAAAATACTTTTTTTAATTTAAATTTTAGACTAATTAAATTTAGATAATTTATTCATCTATAAATAAATTTTATCATAAATTATAGCAATAATATAAAATCATTTCAAAATGATTTCACTTTCTTCAATATTATTTTAATTATAAAATAAGCATTAAGTCTATGGGATTAGGTTAACAAGACTACTTAGTAAAACAGTTTAAGAATATTGAATCAAATTGAAAATATGCGAAACATAACAACTAAGACTGGAATAATAAGATCTCTGAGAAGGTTTTACAATAACATAATAGATTAGCACCCAAACCAAGAATTGACAGAAATTTTTGATATAGTGCCCACAACCTTCATAATGAGCTCTTAGTACAAAACTACTGATATGTATAGATTCATAAAACGGTTTTCGGATCTCTCAGTAAATGAAGGATTAAGTTTGAAAGAAAACATGCCAGCAAAACATTGCATGAAAAATATGTGGTTGTTAAAACCAGCTACTTTAAACCAAGGGAGAGGCATATAAATATTTTCAAAGATAAAGGACATATTTGATCATATCGATGGTAATTCTTCATCAAATAACTACTGGGTTGTTTAAAAATACATAGAGAAGCCGTTGCTGTTTAACAGTCGGAAGTTTGATATAAGAATATGGGTTTTGGTTACAACTTCTCAAACTGGTCAAGACATAACAGTTTACGTTTATAAAGAGGGCTATTTAAGGACATCAAGTAGCAAGTACGATCTCAACGATGAAAATAAATATGTACATCTTACTAATAACTGTCTATAGTAAAAGGGGAATTAATATAGTTTACATGAATCAGGTAACACTTTGAGTTTTCAAGCATTTTAAGATTATCTTGATCTAAATTTTAGTGAATAAGACATCAAAATTGAAAGAGATTTGATGCCAAGAATGAAAGACATAATTATCGATACTATTTAATCAATCATAGGCGATTTGAACCCACTAAAAAGAAAGAATTAATTTCAGTTACTTGGATACGATTTCTTAATAGATGAAGATTTCAGAGTATGGCTGTTAGAAGTGAATAATAATCCCTACTTAGGAGTGCCTAATAAATTCATTGAAAACTTGCTTCCTTAAATGATAAGAGATATGTTCAAAATAGTGATACCCAATTAAAAACTTTAATAAGAAGTGAAATTAACGAAAAATAAATTCGAAAAACTTTATTGTACCAAGGATAATTTTACATTAAGAAGAGACTATACTTTGGATTTAGTCTACCCTATCAGTAAATTTAGGCAATAAATTGGTAAAAATAAGAAGCAAGAAATATTGCAATAAAGAAAAGAGAAGTTTAGAGCCCATAAAGTATGTTCAATCAGAATGAGCTAAACAAATTTACAAAGTATACAATATGTATAGGTGGTGAAATATTTTTATATCACTTTTTCATTTTATGATAGCTTAACTAAAGTTACTCTTAAGCATGATTCTTCTCTAGGAAAAGCAGATTTACAATTTAAAACTTCAAGAGACTATCATTCTTAAGCTTCAAGCAGAGCCTTTCTTCTACCCCTTTCAAAATCCACAAATATTATAGAAGACTACAAAGAATTGAATAAGCTAGCTCTTATGAATAAGCAACTTCTTAATCAAATTAATGGGGGAAGTTTAGTACAAACCCCAGGTTCTTAAATGGATCCAATTCAATATCAATTAAACAACGATGTAACAAATGGTTTACTCCCTCAAAATAAAACTCCAATCACTTAATTAAAGAGAAATTAATAAAAATTCAATAAAGATTTCCTAGAGTAGATAAAATTTATGTGTGAAAGAAAAGAGTCAAAAATTAATTAAGAATAATTTGATTAGTTATTTGGCAAAGTTTTGTCTAGGATTTAATAGGTCATATTGATTTAAATTTTACTTGTAAATTTATAACTAACTATTATACCCATAATTTAATAGTGGTAACTCTTTGATGATAAGTAAATTGAGAAATCATAGAAACAATCAGAATTTAACTCTAAGGCAGTTTATTATGTCTAAAATGAAGCTAACCAAAACAAAATTTATGATGTTCTAAACTCCGAGATATTAAATTAATTGTAGAATGTAAAATAATATTTAATTATTACTACTTTTTAAAATAAGAGAATAATTTAAATTTAATACATTTTAAATAAATTAGAAGTTAGAGAGTGAATATATTTTATATGGCCTTATTTACAAAAGCCAAATAAAACATGTTCTATTAAATTTAAATCATTTTAGGCATCAAACTTATTCAAATTTCTTTTTAAAAAAATTATAATTAACTTAATAACACATCAATTGTAATTTATAATTAAATTCAAAGGTTTTATTACATGAAAATGTTTAAACTCATTTAAAGATAGCTCTGCTTAGCCAATTAGGAAAATTATCTCAATAAAATTCAATAAACTAAGTTCTAATTAAAAATGAGAAACTCAAACAAATATTAAGACAAATTCTCTAAATTTAAGATTAGGAAAGTTCTGGTGAGCAAAGTGGACTTGAGAAAATTGCACTTTCAATTTTATAGAACTTTTTTAGCAGTAGTGTCTAGAATGCGACTTATTTTATAATAAATTAAGTTAAAGTAATATGTTGAAGATAAAATAATGACATTTATTATTTGCTTCATCTATAAGTAACTAATAAAGGCAATGATTATTCTAAAATTAAACTTCTCATTATTCAATTAATTTATTTTAAATAAATGTCTGTTAATATAAAAGTAAATTAAAAATAAGGAAATATGTATAGTTTTACAAAAGAGCAAATTCCTTTAATTAATATTTAGATTTGTTAAATTATTGTGGTTTAAAAATTTCAAGGGAACTTTATAATAAATAATTTAATTTTACATTAGAGCTTAATTACATTTTTATCAGCAATATTTAATATTTATTTACCAAAGCAAGCAAAAGCATTTGAGAAGAATAAAGAAAATTCAATATAACAAGGATACTTATCAATACTCTTAGAATATTTATAAAATATCAACATCTAAGATTGTAAAAAATATATAAATCAACTCTCAATCACAGAAATTAAATTGCAACTATAGTCTTTAAAGAATCATGACAATTAAGAAAAATAACATAAAATTGACTAAAATATCCTTAATAGTCTATAAAATTAACTTTAAAAATTAAATTAAGAGAAAAATCAAGAATTAGAAAAATATAAAATTGAGAAAATACGATAGCAAGAATTAGAAAAAGAAATTTAGGATAAAAAATATCAGGAAAAAGAGGCCCGCCGAAAAAATGCAGAAGAGCAATATCAAAGAAATTTTGAAAAATAAGAATTAGTAAGCTTGTAAAAACAAAAGATCCTCGAGAACAGCATAGTAAAAATAAAAGTTACCTAATTATAAATATCTATTTAATTATAGAGAAATAAATGGAGGAAATGAGATCTCAAAAATTAGACAAATTAATGCAAAAAAACAAAGAAAGATAAGTGCGATATAAATCTGTTTAAAAGACTTAAATTTCGAACAATACATAGCAATATAATTAATCATTGACATAAAAATGTGAGGAATTTAAAACTGCATAAAAAGAAATGACCTTGAATGAATAGGATTTGCAAAAGCTGAAACATAAACTAAAGCTAAATTTGTCATTCAAAAAAAACAAAATAGATGAGAGTAGTAACTACATAACTGACTTAGTAATATTTAATTCTACAAAGAACCAAGATTAAATAAATAGAATCGATAATAAGGCATCATAATAATCTACAATAGAACCCTTAAACTATACCTCTAGTAATTTAATCTAAAATGGGAGTCAAAATGTATAAATGAAAACTAAGAATATAGACTTCAGAGAGACTTACAATATTCTTAAAATCATGAAATAAATAAGGCATGCTCAGCCCAGCTAGTAAAGCTTTAATGAACATTAAATCAGCTTTGGAGAAAGAAGTTCAAATTAGAACACCACTTAAAATTAAGTTCCTTCATCAATAAATGTAAATTAAAGACCATGGTTTTTAAATGAAGATATCCAGGATTAACATAAAGATTCAAAAACAAAATAAAATTTCAAGCTACCTTAGCTTGATTATGAGCAAATATACAATTAAAAACTTCGAGAAAACTCATGGATAAATAGGTTCAATTAATCTGCAAAGAATAAGATCTCTTAAATATCATAAAATTCACAACTATTTTACCCTTAAAACGTTCCTAAATCTATAAGTTAAATAAGAGATAGAAAAGATCAAATAAAGTTACAATAAATACCATTAGTTTTTAATAATATTTTTAATATTTTAACTTTTTAAGCTTAATAGAATTTTTTATAAAATAGTAAAAGATAGTAGCAAAGAAAAAGCGCAAACATTATTTCTTACCATAATTATTTAATAATATACAAACTAAATTTAAATATCTCTACTTATATTTTCAAATATAAAATCTGGAAAATTTTGAAGGGAAGATAAAATAATTTACAAAAAATATATTGCAAAGTTAAATTAATTTTTCAAACTTTTAATTGTAGGAATACATTCGATTTGGGAAAATGAATTTAAATTAAATTAATTAAATATTAAAATCATGGCAGTTATCATAACCAAAGTGACTTAAATTTCAAAAATAAATGGATTCTACGGTAGATCCCGCAATTTTAGCTGGACTTTATTATTGGCAATTCTTGAATCATTCCAGGAAGCGAGATATTTTGATTTTGAGCTAACTCCCAAAAATAGTATAATGGGTTTTTCTCGCTTGGTCGATGAGATAAATTCATTATAGCAATCATAGTCACCGTCTTATTTTTAATGCGCTATCCAGAGAGTATAATATTGTCATGGTTTGAGGCATTTTCCAAAAACATAACTGAAGGTAATTAATAATTAATTAATTTTAATTTTAATTGATTTTCCCAAATCGAATGTATTCCTACAATATTGAAAATGACAAAATATATTTCAAAAGTATGAGGCAATAATTATTTTACTTATTTACTTCTAATTCATTCAATCTTTTTGTTTTGAAAAAATAAAAAGTACAAGATACAAAACAATTATTTTGTGCGTAAATTTTATAGAATTATTATTTAGGTTTTTGGGTTTAAATCTAGATAGTTTGGAATTGAATAAAACTTCACTTTAAAAAATATGACTCCAAATAAATAAAACACTCCCTAACTAAATGGTCAAATTTAATTGTAATAAGAAAAATTCAATTTTATTTAGAAATAAGAGAAATAATTAACTGGAAATAAAAGAAAGTTGAGTCCTTTATTCATAGAAACTGATCAATTAAAGTAGTAATTCATCGATAAAAATATTTTGATGAGTAAGAATAGATCTGTATAAAGAAGTGCAAGACAAAATATAGTTGAGAAAGATATAGATAAGTAGTCTAAGGATATCAGTGAAATCATATTGTTGCTACTAAATTAAAGAAAGAAAAAAGATATCGTACTATGAAAATTAATCATTATTTTCCCATTATTTGAAACACTGAAGTAAATTACAGTTTTACAAGTTAAATAATAGGTAAAATTTAGGTTAGAATAAATAGCATGTTCTTAATTAGGTTAAATGAGTTGATTTATAGAAGAGCTTTCTCAGTTATTTCTAGGTCTCTTTCTGGCAAAACTTTTAGTACCATTAAATCCCTTTTTGTGAGCAAAGTTATTGCTCTATTTTTTCTTGCCAAAAAGTTTCATGTCTTTATTTGTTTCTTCATCGTCATCTCCGTCAGGACCATCGACTGATTTCCCATGTTTGCCTTCTCTGTTTTTCATCTCAAATACAGCTAATCGAGTTGCTTCGACTACTGAATCAGTTAAGATCAAAGCTGCCTTACTATCTAACCCTGGATATTCGTCAAGTTTCTTGTCGATAAGTTGCTCAATTTTTTAGAATGTTTCCACGTCATACTGTGTTACAAATGTTATAGCTTTACCTGTCTTACCTGCACGAGCTGTTCTGCCAACACGATGCACGTAATCTTTTGAGTGTTATGGAATATCAAAGTTTATAACAAAATCGACTTCAGGAATATCAAGCCCTCTGCTCGCCACATCTGTAGCTATCAAAATATTGCGCTCATTAGCCTTGAATTTGTTCAAAGCACTTAATCTCTAAGTTTAAGTCAACTGACCATTGATGTTTACAGCCTTAAAGAAAAAATAAAATAAAGTTGAGATTTCTAAGGATAAGAGCAAGCTTCATTGATTAATTGCAAGTGGTAGTGAAGATTATCATTTTTTAGCCAGCAAATTGAGTCAATAAGTAAACAAGATAGGTTTCCTTGTGTTTTTCTGGTATAAAAATATAATTTTGAACGAGAGTGTCTACGGTTTTGTATTTACTGCTTACTTCAATCTTGACTGGATCGTTCAAAGAAGCTCTTTGTAACTTTTATACTTTTGATGTCATCGTAGCAGAGAAAAGATAGGTGTTTCTGCTCTTAGGGATTTGAGTCAAAATCAAGTTGATTTATTTCTCAAAATCCATGCTCAATAGTCTGTCAGCCTCATCAAAAATTAAGAACTTAAGTTTCTTTAAATGGAATCCCTTAGTGTTTGCCAAATGGTCTGCCATTCTACCTGGGGTTCCAATAACTACATGTGGATTTTTACTGAGTGCTATAGCTTGAGAAACCATATCTAAACCACCAACTAAAACTGCAGTTCTTAAACCAATACCAGCTCCGATTGCTTCAAACTATTCAGCAATCTATACACATAGTTCTCTTGTTGGGGACATAACGCAGGCAAAGAATGGTTGAGGGTTATCAAGAAGTTATTGGATGACAGGAATGGCAAATGCAGCTGTTTTTCCTGAACCTGTTTCAGCTAAACCAATAATGTCTTTTCCTTTTAGAGTATATTGCAAGGATTCTGCTTAAATCTTAGTAGGGCACTTGTAACCCATGTTTTTTAGGGCTTCCTACAATTCTGAGCAAACACCCAATTTCTCAAAAGTAGTGCTACTCATAATGGTCTTTTCTTCCTCTACAATATCTTCTTCTTTAATTTCATCTTTATCATTTTATAAATAAATAAAATTACTTATAAAAACTTCAATAATTTTCGAAATCTTTGGAGGATTTTAATTAGCAAAATATATCCTTTTCTAAAGCTTTGGCTTTGTGCTTTGCTACTAGATCTTTGATAGAATCACCCTTTGTCGAATTTTCCATGTTATTTTTATATTGTCTTTAATACTAATTATTATTCTTTGCTATTTATTACAGAATATAAGACTTTAGTTATTAAGATAGTATTCTGAATTAAATGTATGGAGAATTGAATATAATATATCATTTGAAGATTTCAGCTCTTTCAAATAAAAAGTGAGTTATTATTAGTTTTGGTTTTTTACCTTAAAACAGGAGAGAATGTTGTTTCCATTTGGATTTTAGCTTGACCTTTTGCTTCTAAAATTAAAAGACTACTTTTGCTTATTAGTGGTACTTCCTTGGAGAGAACTTTTAATTAGTTTAAGTTTAGCTACAAATTTCTTAGTCCACTGGAGAAAGATCATCAAGTTGAAAGAGATGTCCTCTCCATAAAAATGATAGCACTAAGTGCAATTGTTTTACAATATTATTATTGTAATTCAATAAAAGATAATTTTGTTTTACTGGCTAAGACCGATATTATGATCTTCATTAAAATACATAGCAGTTAAACTGATATTTGTGGTTGGCATTTTTCTCATATTCATCGATGATCTTGAATTTATTTGAGGTGTTTGTATTCCAAATTAAAAATATTAGTTATGATTACTTTTTGAAGGAGAGTCAGAGGAAGGATTAAAAAGGCTTTATAATTCAGTTGACATATTCGAAGGAGAAGAAATTAGTTTATTCTAGAATTTTTCTGTTTAAGAGTCCTATTGAAAAAATACTTTCCTATAATCGCATTTATTTTTTATGGAGATTTTCGAGGTTGAAGCTGGTAATATTTCTTTGTGAAGTTGGAACACTATGTTTTTAGGTTGGCTTTTACTAAACTTCCTATTCCTTTTGCTCATCTTTTTTTTGCTTAATAATTTCTATCTAACTGTATTATTCATAAAAGTTATTGATGGTCATAAAACCTCCACCTACTCTAACAAGTAATATGCCATTATTCACTTTGGTTTGAATCTTTCTTGAACCGAAAAGATAGTTGTTAGAGGATAGTTTTTTTATCATGATGTCGGAGTTTTTAGATTTCTAAAAGTCAAGCAACATTTTATCTATTGAGTCTTCTGCCTTAAAATGATTGGGCATTTTGATTTCATCTAGTTAAGATAGTAAGTCGTCTAGTACACACTGAATAACTTTAACTTCTTAAAAATCAGACTACAATTACGAAAATACTTTAAAGTCTTCTCTGTCAATAGTAAATTAAGGGTTTGATAAATCCTATAATAAGCCTGATCTCTATTAGATTTCGTCATATAGATTTTTCTTCCTATTAAATATTTCCAAAATACTTTTCAGACTATTCAACTATTCGAAGCTCAACTTTGATTTTATTTTTAGAGTATCCCTAACTTAAATTTCAAAAGTCAAAATCCTGTCTAAAACTTATCCATGATATCTCCCCATCTCTTGCTTCATAAAATTGCTTTCTATTGTCATAATTTCTTAGTTAATTTTGTTTTAAGCATCAATAATTGGAGTTAGTTCTTTGAAATGAATAGATTCCAAATTTGCAATGAGTTCTATATTTTTGAAAACATTTGATAGATCTTCATTTATTTTAAGAAGGATTCCTTTGAACTTCATTAGTGTCGTAAAATATTAGTTTAGTTGAACTTATAATATTTTTTAAAAAATATGTTATTATCAGTTGCCCAATAAAGAAGTTTATATTCTTAAAATTTATGCTATATTGATTTGATTTACCTCTCATAATTAAACTTTCAATCTAGTCTCTTAAGCTATCAACTCTTTCCTACAAAGTATACTACAGCTCTCTAATGCCAACATCCCTCATATCTCTCCTAGTCTCTTTCAATGCATTTTGTACTTTGAATATTTTATTCTTGAATTTATCACGAGCTTTAACAAGATTCATCATGATTTCATGTTAATTTTTGAGCTCTTCAACATCCTAAAATTTATCTTGAATAAGTTTCTCTCTTTGCTCGACGACAATATTAAAGGAATTTTGAATTTTTTATAGTGAAGCTGTAGCTACTACCACATCACTCTAGAGCTCTTCGCAATCCTTTACGTACTTTTGAATGAAGCTGTTTCCATAATTTAAGTTTTGAGATATGTGGTTCTCTAAGAAGTTTCCCAAAGTGAAGTGGAACTCTCTATGCTTTTCTATCTTTTAAGAATATTTTTCATTTTCTTTGGAAAGCTAAAATTTATATAATGAGGAGGTGCCTAGATATTTTAAAATATTATTGTCTAAAAAAATAATTACCTTTTATAAGCTAACTAAAGGCTGATTCAAACTCATAAGTCATGTCGGCACTGTCCTTGTATGTTACGAATTCGACAAAAATCTATAATAAAATCTAAAATAATCAAATTCAATTTAACTTATACTTGAATTGCTTATCACACAAATTGTGCTGATACTTTAGCTAATTAATCATGCTTTAAAACTATCCAATAGCTTAATTAGCAATTTTTAAAATAAAACCTAAATAAAGTGTGAATTTTAAATTTCGTTTTCAATGTCATCTTGGCAATTTTCTAATGCTAATTTCTAAGTTTTGTTTGTTAAATTAGATTTAATCTGCCAATTGCTAAAATTCAAGTTATCCACTCTGATTTATTCAGAATCTTAATTAATATCGGTCATTTCATTGATTTTCTGATGAACCAGATCTAATTAGGACTCTAAATAAATATATAGGGCTTGGTTGTTCTCTAATAATGTCTTGTCAAATTCAGTTTTTCGTAACAATTCTATTACGTCTTTGTGGCATTGTATTAAATTTAGGACAAAAATTAAAATTTTTAACTAAAAAAATCAATAAAAGTCAACATATTTTGAGATTTAAAGTATTTATGAAGAAATTTACAGAGATAAAAATCTTAATTATATTTATTGTAATTCTTATTTTTTTGATTTTTATATAACACTAGAATTATTTATATTATTAAAATTGTTATATAATCAATTTAAAACTTAAAACTTTTATAAGTATTAGTGTATGAAGTATTTTAATAGTACTATTGTAGGAATACATTTGAATTTGGAAAATTAATTATAATTAAATTAATATTGAATCAAAATCGTGGCAGTTGAAGTTGGCCAATTTGAACGATCTTGGTCTCATTTGTTAGAGAATTCAAAATTAGCTGGACTTTATTATTGGCGGTACTATTTTATCGCATCCCTGGAGCGAGATAACTTGAGTTTAATTGAATGATCTAAATTCATTAAATTATACCCTCACATTAAAGTGAAGTTATCTCGCTCCAGGGATGCGATAAAATAGTACCGCCAATAGTAAAGTCCAGCTAATTTTGAATTCTCTATCGAATGAGCCCAAGATCGTTTAAATTGGCCAACTTTAACTGCCACAATTTTGATTAATATTTATTTATTTTAAATTAATTTTCCAAATTCAAATGTATTCCTACAATATTGCATCTTAGATTTAATTCGTTCTATTAATTTAAATTATTTATTGAGAATAGAGAAAAAAAATGTGAATAATAGTATTTAATTCAAATTTTTGGAGGTAGAATCCTCATTTAAATGATATAGTTTATTTGGAATTTATTCAAATAAATCTTTTTTTATTAAACAACAATTATTTTAGGGATATGTTAAGCATCTTTTAACAAAACAACCAATAAAGACTTTAATAATTGATTAATATCATAACTCTGATATTAGAATAAAATTAAAAATGAATCTAAATATTATGCCTTTTAACATAAAATAAACTAATATTCATTTAAAGAGGAAAATATATATTTTTTTAGATAAAAATATCAAAAGACATTAGTTAGAAGTGTTTGTAAATATGATATAAGTCAAGCAAAAAATGGTATTTCTCGCAGTTAGAAAGAATAACAAATGAAATTAAATATTCTAATTCCAAACAAATTTCCCACTAAATTATATATTTAAAATTCATTTTTCAATTGTTAAACCTTAAATAATGTCACTTTTTTAGATTTTTAGAAGATATTTAAAAATTTTGTTCAAATTAAAGGCATTTACAACAATAAAGAAAAAATATCATAATTATAATTTTATAAAATATTTATTCAGTATTAATTTAATTGTTTATTATTACTTTTTTATGATTTAATAATGACAACTTCTTTTTAAATTCAATTTTAATTCAGCATTAAAATGCTTTATTTTATTTTATTAATTCGATTATTAATTATTATATACACTTACCAAGAACAACATTATTTATTAATATAACACCTTTGTTTGTATAAAATATATATTTTATTTTAATTATATAACAACAGTCTTTCTTCTATAATTTATTATTCTCTGTTATTCACAACATAAAATGTTGTCTCACCATTTTATATGACATTTCTAAATTTAAAAGAGTTTAGAAACTTCATAAAAAATGCTTACGACTCTCGTTAAAGTTTAGCATCATCAATTTGTGAATTTAATTTACATTCGTTATTTTTTAATATTATAGTTTACTTTTTATTATTAATGCTTAAATAAATAATCTTCATTAAAATATAAATTATTTTTATTTGATATTTAATTTCTTACATAAAATTTTTTAAAATTTCAATTAATTTTGAAGTTAATAAATTTTTATGAAATTATCAGTAGTGATAATAAGCTATTTATATATATTTAGAACTATTTATTTAATGTACTTCTAGTAAATCCAAGATATACGTATTCTAAGTTGTAGTAAAAAAACTCGAAAATTTATGATAATAAATTATATAAATCAATAAGATATTTTAAAGTAATTTTATTTTAATAATAATATTTTTTTTAGCTTTCTTGATGTCTGGGGAAAGAGTTAATTTCTAAAACTCAGCGATCTTGTCACTGCAAATATTTAATTTATTTTCAAGCATTTTTAATTGACTTTCAACTCCCGAATCAGAACATCTATGATAAATTTTATTCATTAAATTTAATCCATAAAAAAGTGAAATTAAATTTCTAAATAAATCAATTATATTAATAAAATATAATATATGCCTGATAATAAGGTTTAGTGCCATTCATATAACATGTGATTTGCAAGAAACAAAACACATTATTTATTTTAAATAGGAGTTGCACCCAGTATGCACAGTAATTGTATTAGACTAAAGTTTATGAAAATTAATGAAGTAAAGGAGTAGATGAACTATTATTCTTAAGAAATATAAGTAAAATGAGGAAATTTAATTACTTGGCAGGCATTTCTTTAAGATATATAATTAATTCACTTCTAATTATTATCAAATTCAAAATACTATAATTTAAATTATGAAAACATTTTAGTTTAAAAGGAATTCATCATGATTATATCGCATATATTCATTAATAATACAAGCCATTATACTTTACTGGTATATAAAAACACAATAGTATGTTTCGATATTAGTAGTTCCATATTTCATTATCATAAATATCAAATAAAAGCTCGGAAATCCGAAATCGAAAATTATAAAAATTCAAAAATTACCTTCTCTACTTATTTTGGTGAGAGAAATTTGTCTTTTAAGAGTTCTATTATTTTCACTGCTCCCATAATGAGAAGATATTTTGTTTGAAAAAGAATCCACTTCTGGAAATTTAAGAAATGAATATTTGATTAGAAATAATTATAATTTCATAAATTAAAAATTATTTTAAATTAACTTTTAAATTCTCCGTTGCGATTACACTTTAGAGTGGATCCGCATAGTCCTCCCATCAATAAATTTTAGCGTTCAATTATAATAAAATTTCATCAATCATCGAGTTAAAATACTATCAATTTTTTAAAAAATGATATAGAGAATAAATTTATATTTAGTTTATTTCTTCATTTTACGATTCTCAAGAAACTTAAAAATTTTATTTTACATAATCTAAAAAGTTTGGAAATTTAGCTTTAAAATAATGAAAAATTTAGTTTGTTTTTTTTTAGTATCTATGTTTATACTTTGACTATAAAGTTAATTATTAGATATTCGCATTTTTTTTCAAAAATTTAACAATTCGATAGAAAACAATATTCAAAACTAATCTTAAAATGATTAGTATTAAAATTGATTGTTATCTCATATAAATAATGAGCTATTACTATTTTTTGTATTTTGTTTAAGTACTGGAGAAAGAATGCTGTTTATTTTTGAATTTTAACTTGACCTCTTGCTTCTAAAATTGAAAGTCTACTATTGCTTATTAGTGGTACTTTAAGAAACAGTTTTTAGCTTATTCTGAAGTCTCATGACGTTTTAAGTTTAGTTATTTGGAGATAAATCGTCTAAGTTAAACGAAACATCTTCTCCTTATTGAAGATTTTAAGTCAATTCTTATGTGTAAGTGTTTTGCTAAATAAAATTTAGGTAAAAGGGTTAATTTGAAATAAAAATAATTGTATAAATTTTACTGACTTAAACCGATTCTATCATCTTGACTAAAATACATGCCAGTTAAATTTATTTTTGCAGTTGGCATTTTCCTTAAACCATTTGATAGTCTAGAGTTAGGTTAACTTGACTAAATTCCAGACTAAAGGTACTTCTAATATTCCAAACCCCAAAACCCCTTAGTGAGGTTTATAAGTGCTTTGATTTGTAGGGTATAGTTGGGGTCTTATTGGGGTTAGTAGAGAAATTAGGTCTATTTTCAAAATGAGAAATAGAAATTTGCGATATTTAGGGTCTATTTATGATGAGAAGTATTTAGATTTACTGCTTCAGCTTAGGTATGGTACGAGTATTAATATAGATTAAGTCAAACCAGTATTGAATTATGCAGCTATAGCAAAGCTCTTACACAAGAGTGCCTCTACTGTTAGGTATCACGCATGTTAGCTGTTTAGCATTTTTATTCTGTTACTTGAAAGCATCCTGCTAGAAAATAAAAGTTCTCACAGCACCTTATTGACTACCTCTGTTACTCTAAGACTTTGAAGTATTGGGCACACTTTCCTTTAGACTAGCGAGCTGTGATGTTTCCTGACATGCGTATCTCTCCTTAGACTATAGCCAATATTTATAGAAGAAATGGTATTACTTTCAAGACTGTCAACAGAGCAAAGAGAGTGATTGATTTCACAGTGCCATTTTATAGTAATAATTTAGACTATATATATGATTAAATGCAGAGAGCTATTACCAATAGCATCAAGTTCATACATGCTGATGAAGTTGTATTCACCTTCAACACCTTTATAAATAAGTCTTGGTATAAGAAGTATGATAATATAGAAGTCTATGATTAAAAAGTGAAGGTAGTCACCCATGCAATTTTAGCTGGTATAAGTTAAGATTCAGGTTTAGAGAGTTATGTTATTCACCCTCGCTCTATTAAGCGAGAGTAGTACAGAGAGAAGTATAGTAACCAAGAGATCATCCTGTTTATTGATAACCTCTCAGTTCATAAGATTAAGGAGTCTAAGAAAGCTTATGAAGAGTTAAACATAACTCCTGTATACAACGTTCCTTTCAGCCCATAATTTAATGGAATTGAATTCTACTGGAGTTAAATCAAGACTCACTACAAGAAGCTGCTGCTGTATCATCTTATGCATGACTTGCCCATCGATACAGAAGACTTAATTCATAGCAGCTGTAGAGAGTGAGCGTAGATAAGACAACAATTTGTGCGAGAGAGGGAAGAATGAATGTTTAAAAATAAGTTTTAGATTTAAACGAATGAATATATTCACATATTAAATTGGCCCATAAAAGGGTTTGGCTTCTCTTTCTTCTCCTCTTCTTATGGCTTGCTTGGGCCCATATTTCTTCTCTTAGTGCCAGCTCCTGCATCTATGTTCATTTCATCTGGTTTTTAGACATTTTTATAAAGCCTCTTGCTCACCTCATAAATTGTCTGCGACTTTCTTTCTCTGTGAACCTTATTCTTTCATAAGATATATACCAGTGCCAGATTTTCCTACAAAGTTATATGTCAAAGCTTACTTGAAAGATAAGGATGCTTCTTAAGTTCCTCTAGCCAAGCTGAGCTTATTAGAATGCCTTGCTTTTTCTAGTCTTCAGGAGAGATAGAATATCGTTTCTTATGTGCTTCTTAAATTATTTCTCTGAGATAATCCTCTTTTATTGTACCAAGAACACCAAAGAAAAAGTGCCTCTCTGGTAGTTTATTAGAGAGTTGCTTCTTGGTAGGAAGGTAAACTACCACTTCCTCATCTAACATGGCATCCTCATAAAGATTAGTGACTGAAATCTCAGGGTAGTTAGGAATTACTATTAGTTTAATCTCTTTATTTTTAAAAGCTTTCTTCTCCTCGCAAAGTATTGCTTTCAAGAATGAAATTTTGGTACCTTCCATCGTTGGAAGAATAAGCCAACTGTTTAAGATGTTAATAGTCGTCAAGTTATCTTACCATGTAAAGTTAGGTATCGATAGAGATCTTCCTTACTTCTAAATCTTGAGATCATTTCTTGAGCCTCGACTATTTTCATTTGATCATTGAGTGATTCGATCTCTGTTCCTCTTCCTATTAATGAATTTCAAATTATAATTTATAGACTTCTGGATCCTATTGTTTAAAAACTTACTATTAAATATGGGCATCTTATAGGAGGTCAACCCTGTAAAGATACGTAGAGAAAGTTCGCAGAACCTGTAACAAACTTCAGAGAAGGAGCTCCCTTTTTATCAATTTAGTTACATTAAATTACTACTAAATTTGTTTAAATTTAATTAGTACCGGTACTAAATCCGTTTAAGTTTAATTGGTACCAATTTAATAGTACCAAAACTTAAATTAGTACCTAGTTTTAATCCAGTGAGGTTTTAATGGAAAAGTTCCAATCTGGTTTAAAACTAAATTGGTACCAGTACCAACCTGATTTTTATCTGAGATGGTACCAGAATCAAGATTATTAAGAGTAAAATTACGAAAATTATACTTATAAACTGAGTATAAATATGAAGTCTTAGAGCTTAGATCAAACCATCATTAATGCTGTTGCAACTCCTATATAGTCCAGATATAGCTCTTGAGGTTTTAAGAGCTTTATAATAGAAATTTAAATTTGAATTTAAACATGGCGATCAACTTGAATCGTAGAGCGGCACTTTTAGGAGCAGGTCAATCAATGCTCAACTTT
>ARYC01012426.1:0-12332 GCA_000711775.1 Oxytricha trifallax | reverse complement strand
ATTACTCCTTCAATGATAACCATCACTTACCCTGAGGGAACCATGTCGAACCATTCACAATAGTATCACTGCATGCTTAGCATCATAATAGCAACTGAATCTTGAGTCTACAGTGTTGGTGGAGCAAAAATCAATGTTTCGCTAAAGTGGTGGAAAATTTCCGAATCTTAGGTTTAGACTAGCCTAGTCGTAGAACAGAAATTTTAAATTGGATGTCAACTTATACAAAATAGGCATCAATCTATGATTCTGATAGACTAAACAACGTCAAACAGTCATCAATCCTCCTTGTATTGACTGTCATTGATGATATCCAGCATAGAACCTCAATCAACCAGAAAAATACATAATTCACTTTAAAGGATTTTAAATTGAACGAAGCAGGTTATGTTTTTTTCTGGTTGATTGAGGTTTCTATGCTGGATATCATCAATGACAGTCGATACAAGGAGGATTGATGACTGTTTGACGTTGTTTAGTCTATCAGAATCATAGATTGATGCCTATTTTGTATAAGTTGACATCCAATTTAAAATTTCTGTTCTACGACTAGGCCAGTCTAAACCTAAAATTCGGAAATTTTACACCACTTTGGCGAAACATTGATTCTTGCTCCACCAACGCTGTAGACTGAAGTTTCACTTGCTATTATGATGCTAAGCATGTAGTGATACTATTGTGAATGGTTCGACATGGTTCGCTCAGGGTAAGTGATAGTTATCATTGAAGGAGTAATTTACCTAGTCTTACGACTAAGCAACCTTGTGGCAGCAAATCCGACTAGCTAGTCTGTCTTGATTCGACTAGTCGCTGTTTAGACTACCTACGACCAGAGTCTTCAAACTTAGTAGGATATCCATTCATTCATGTACAGTATGCAGCAAGAGAGTGATATAACACTGATACAGGTTTGTTGGAGGCTGAAGTTGAAGAGTCTTGCTTAAACTTGCTTATAAAGCTGTGGAGAGGAACAGCTAGTCGTAAGACTAAGACTAAGAAATCATCGACTACGACTAGGTAGTCGGACTACCCTTACGACTAGATCAACATACGACTAGCTAATCGGACTAAGCAACAAACACTCACTTATCGCTACTAGACAGCTAGGACACTTAAGTAAGGTAGAATAAGCTTATATTGATTAATTGTTAAGTTATAATTAAAGATTAACAGTTGTAATTAAGACTAAATCACAAACAACCCAATTGAACAATGGTGAGGTATAGTTGTATGTTTAGACTATCATGCTCATATCATCAACGAACACCATCAATCGACCTAGTCGAAGACTATAGAGCTCATAACTAGTCGATTAGTCGCATTTTCGCATTAAAAACGACTAGTCTAATCACTATAAACTCATAGACTAAGCATGAATTGGGGTTTTGGGGTTTTGGGGTAATGCTCTAATTCTTTAGTCTAGCCAAATCATATTCGGAATTATCTCTATTTGTGTTTGACTTTTCATGTCTATTAATCTATGTTCTTTCACTTATTTGGAGAATCTTTTTGGGTCACCAGCAGAATTTATTAAATTGCACTATTTCATGTGATTTGAATCCACAACAACTTTGTGAACATTGCAGTAGTGGCAAATACCATAGGAAGCTATTGTCCTTCCCTGGCTTATAGCCATCATAGTTTCCATCACATTTTTTAAATATAAATAGCTTTTTATTATTTCTGAGAGACTTCTCTTTCCGCTTAATCTCAATTGTCGTCTCCTTTGATTTTATCATATACTCCAAGTTAGATTTGAACTTTTTCAGGTTCTTCTGAACTAGTTGCTGTATTATTTCGGCTGTATTTGTTTCTTTCAGTTACTATACATTCCTTAGTACTTTGTTAGGAATGTCTCTTGCTGTTTTGAATGCTATCCTTCTCAGCTGCATCCCCATCTTCTCAATTTCCCCTACTTTTACATACTGGCTGCTACAAGAGGGGTGTATTTATAAATCATAAGTGACCTAATCTGAGCAACCATTATCGAGTCACTTACTATTGGGTTGGTAGATTATGTAATTCTCTGGTAGATCTCTGCTTGTCTTTTCATCTCTTCCCGCGTTTTCTTGAGTAATTATCTGGTATTTAGGCATATATATTCATCCCCAAATATTTCGCCTCTTGTACCTTCTTTATACCTTCAATTTCTTCAACAATCTCAAACTATTTTGCGTATGTTAGAAATATTGTCTTTCTAACATTTAGTCGCAAGTTATGAGTTTTCTCTATTTCTCTAAAACTAACTATTACTCTCTTAATTAATTATTATGCATCTTTTATGTTGACTAGCAAGTCATCAGCGAACGCTATTAGTTTGCCCTATTTTATGAGTGACATCAGTTCTGGTTGTGAGTAAAGGGCATCCTGTAGATAAACATTAAATATCAAATTAAATATTCTGCTTCCTTAGGCAACTCCTTTCTTTACCTTGATTTCCTTCTCCTCATAGAATATCTTGTTGTTTTTGTATAGCTCTTCAACAAGATTCACTGTCGCCATTTCATCTCTATTCTATGCCTTCAGTCTTAGTATTGACATAAATTTGTCTTTTCAGACTGAATCGTAAGCATTTTGAAGGTCAACAAGGAGGTATGCTTCCCTTTTATTTGACCTTCTTCTTGAAACTTTGATGTGTTCCAACATTCTTATCTTAAACATCATTATAAAAAACAAATTCAAAAATGACATTAATACAATTATCAGATTAACCATAAAATAGTCATATACTAGAGATGATTGATTGTCATTAATAAAGTATAAAAAAAATAAAATGAATATATAACAAACAGAATGTAATCGTTCAATTTATGAATTAGGATTCAATTGACATCAAGTTTTTCTTACATAATAATGTTAAATAACAATTTTCTTTTCTATAAAATTGCATATTGATGTAAATTTAGTTTTTAACTAGAATTTCACATAATGATTTGATAAAATTATTTCAAGGAGACATTGCTATATAATTTGTAATTAAATAAATATAGAACATTTAAAATTAATTATAAAATTTAACCAAATGTTGTCAAACTAAAAAAGATTTTATTAACTAAAAATCATAAAAAATGCTCAATTAATTATTGGAGTCATATATACTAAAAAATTAATTTATAAAAATAATGAAAAAATTAGTGAAAAACTATTTTAATTATGAATGCGAAGTGAGTGTATGTGAATAATTAGTTTTAAATTATCAGCATAGTTTAGCTTAATTCTTAATATTTTCAGCTGTTCATTTATGTACTTTTGATTTTTGTATATACTTAGACCTCTCCATGAGATTTTTTGATATATCTTTTTTCTATTGGCTTGGCTTTTCAGATTAGTCCTACAATCTCTTTTGCTTCTTTATCATCTAAGTCTTTCTGAGCACCCTTTTGCCTCCTTCGATTCCTCCATTCCTAGTATCTCTACTGTATTGTGACTCTGATCTATCTCTTTGTAGTCTACCCCCAAGGCAGCTGCCATCTTCGTCTAGTCCTCTGAAGTTATATCAGTTTCCTCTGCATCCTCATTAGCCAATTATGCATCTTCCTCGGTAGTTGCCATCGGAGTCGTCTCTTCTCTCGTGGTTAGTGGGCTCATCATCCTCATTAACATCACCATTCACGAGTCTCTCCTCTACTCCTTGACTTACTCATTAGCTGGAGGCTGGTCTCCACATTGGCCATCTTGGCATTTATCAAACCAGTATTGAAAGGGAAGTCACGGGAAGATCTTCGACTTGGGGGCGGCCAGTGGCACCACTCGATTCTCCATGTTTTTATCTACGAAGATGGGGTCTCCTACTTAGTCATCTATGCTGGGGGCCGAGATAAGTAGAGATCTTTATTCGGAGGGACCACCCTATACCGTTGTGTGAGCGCCCTGAGGCACTTTTCCATTTCTCAGACTGCGTGTATACTCCATTCACTTTAGTCAAACTTGTGAATCGCTTTAACCTGCTAGTCTTTCCACTCTGTACTGAGCGTTTTCCTCTATTTTGCAATTGGTGCGCCTTGACAGATTCTTCTTCTATCTAATGGGGTTCAATAGAGATTTAGTGCACTTACAAATAGACAGGTAGAGGAATCTTGAAGCAGTTTACAGTGCACGCTGCACTCGTTGGCATCTCGATCAATGGAGTTCCCTCCCACTCTGGCACTTCAGATATCCACTATCACGTCTTCGCACCAAATGGTGCAAGCCCAGATACCAAGATAGAAGGTATAATCATTGAGTAGGTAGCACATAATACAAGCCTTTCTCTTACTAATACTCTTTCAGTTCCTTGCGTCTATACTATTAGTCTCAACTCAAATGGAGTTTCTACTTCTTGCTCTTCTTAATCACAATGCACCAATGACTACTTAAAAAACGCTATCACCAGCCTTCCAACTTCTCAAAGAGTCACAAGTATTGTCTGTATCGCTAGAGAAGGTCACATTATCGTTATACCATACAAGGTGACTGGAAATTTATGGCAGCCATGCGATGTTGATGCTTGTAATGGTACAGTAAATTTAAAATAGGTCAATGGCTTAACCCTCCACTCCTTCTGCACCCATGCCTGCAAGGCTTCCCGCTGGTAGTACTGGCTTAACGGTATCTTCACTGGATGTCTCTGATTGTGCCTGTGTACTTCTTATCATCAACTTGGATCAAATCACTGTCTAAGTGAGGTCGCTATTTCGAGCTGTGAGGCTTAATGCTCTGATTCAGTTTCGTTCATTGATATAGCAGGGTTGATTAGTTTCAGTTAGATTAAGAGTGTCTACTTTCAATATTAATTGTTAGAGTATAATTGTAAACTTATTCAAATTCAAATTATAATAATAAACATCTATCATTAATTGTGCTATTTATTGATTATTAAGGATTCAATGTTACCTTTTGTCATCTTTCTTACATTTATCAATGGGATTTTATATACAAATGATAATATTATAGTAAATTAAACATTAAAAATATTAATTATAATTAAAATATAAATTATTTTATTATTTTAATAAGAATTAGTTAAAATAAAAAAAAAATTGAAAGATGTAATACAAGTCATAAGAATAAAAAATAGTATAAAATTTAAAATTTAAATGTTCTCAATAAATCAATATAAGGTACAATTTAATTAAAAAGTGAGAGATAAGTAATAAATAATAAAATGTCTTAGAATAAAGAATAAAAATCTTTAATAATATATAAAATCTAAAATGTCAATAACAAGTGTATCGCATATAATAAGTAAAGATAACATGAAAAAGATTTATATAAAAAAAGAAATTAGATGTTTTAAACCGTAGACCCACTAATTTAAATTTTATAAGGACCTTAACTTAAGATTAATGTCATTGCAAGCATTTTGACTTGATTGCTGGCCATCGAATCTTAACAAACATTTATTGGAGGATGTATTAAGGTTTCAGATGATGACGATTTTTAGCAAATTAAGGAAGACCTCATGTTATGGCCGATATTCAAAGTTTCAGATTTGACTAGTAATAATGAGATTATTTGACATTTTCATAAAGTATAAATGGAACATAGTCAAGGAGTAACATTGATGCCTGAGAATTCTTTTTGGAATTTCTCAATTATCTATTACCCTTCAACTAGTTATATTACTCTATCAACTCGATTTTGAACATTTCTAAGGGTTTACAAATAGTAATAGTATTCATAATAGTATTGACATTAGCGATGATGATTTTGAAGTTGACAAAAATCAAGGTTTTTAATAGTCATTTTCCTATTTCTTTTACCAAGCAAGATCATTAATAATCTTTTATTACTCCGGAGATTATCAAAATTAACAGGCAAAGATTTCAAAAGGTAGCCAATAAAACCTTATACTTTGTCAACTTGGTTGGACACTGTAAGCCAAGAAAGCGGGGCTACAAGTAATATCCTCCATAGCGATTCATTGTTTGATGTAATTACTGAGGTATTAACCTAATACTTTGAAAATATTCCAATCATTCTGTAATTCTATTCATCAATCCTTTATCTTATCCCGTTACATTTTATTAGCTTTTTTCTTCAATTAGCCTTAACTATACAAATTATTTATAATTTAATTTTTAATAGTAGTAGTAGTAGTCGTAAATAACTTGAGGAAAATTAAAATATCGACTAATACACAGGTAAATACATTTTGTGAGATCTAAACATTATCACTAATAAAAGCCTGTAAAAGCGGTTCTCCGCTGAAATTGTTCAATGCTCCTCTCCAAGTCCATCTTCCTATAATTGCTCCTCTGTCACATATTGCTTGACGGCCTTACCAGGCTTAATTTAAGCAGATTTTTTGTTGATATCTGCTTCCTTATCTGAATCTCCTGCTGCCACTTTTTGTGCATCTCTGATTTGTTATAACTCTGATCCGTCGCTGAACAAGCAGCACTCTAGCTCTGTTAGATGTCCATCAAATTCACTTCCAGCTTTCTCTTGGCGTTCAAATTCCTGCTCTAGCTCCATTTACCAGTCATTCCTTTGGAATATTCCTTCCCAATTGTCTATTTACTGGTTGACACTCTCTTGAAGATCTCCAATTTCACGCCATGCTTGGCTCCATATGAATTCACTCCTCTTTTCTTAATTCTAATCTGCCTTCTCCTCTCTGATCAAATATCCAGATTTACCTATTTCCATCTTCGTGAAGCCGACTTCCAAGTTTAGCATTATGTAGTATCGTTGCATACTCAACCAGTCCTTTGAGAAAATTAAAAATATTGGCTCACCCTCTATCTCCAATGCCAAATGGTTAGCGATTAGGATGGCCAACAATCCACAATCTTCTGGGTCTTTCACTTGATTAGTCTCCAATTTGCTTATCGCTTTCTCGATTTTGCACTCTACCTCTATTTTTTCTGAAGTAACTTAATTTATCGATTTGAGTTGCTTTTGTAGAATTGCCATGCTCCCGATTTACCTTCTGGTATCATAAACCTCCATTTGCTTAGTTCCTTTCTCTATCCTGACCACTATCCAGTTCTAAGAGTTCTTCATACTGCTTTGGCAGCATATTGGGATGACAATATTTGAGATATCATCTATTCTCCAGTATCTGATGTTGTCAAGTTTCCAGTTTGCTGACCCAATATACTTTTCTACTTGATGAATTCCTTTGTCATTCATGATCATGGGTGGAAGAATCAAGTGTCTATCTTTCTGAAACATGAACTACACTTCTTCAGTTTAGCTCATGACTATCTCTAGAGTCTCTTCGTTTACGTGTCTGTCAGGAATCAAGTTAAAATGTTGCCAATCCTCGTTGATCCTTGAGTGAATCTTTTGTTTCTCCAACCACAGGTCACTTTCTCTCACTCCTCTTCTTAATGCGTCCTCCTTGTCCTCGAATCTTCGTACTTAGGCTTTCTTAACTCTGCTTCTTGTGCTGGGACAGCATACGATGGTGACCATTCTTGTAATTTATGATTACCATCCTTTATTGGCGTAAATGATTTTGTCAAATCCTTAGCACTTCACTTCCAAAAAGTCGATGATATTTTTTAGCTTCATTTAGTCAGCTTGAATGCAATCTGAACCATCCTCATGTTTGACGAATTGAGTTCGCTGTCTCTGGGCTTGGTTGTAATTTAATTTTTATATCTAACTTTAAATAGGTTTTAATTTTACAATTTTCACGATTTATTTTTTATTATCTTAAGAGTATAAATTTATTTAAAACTGTTACAATGTTTTTTGGTAAATAAATATAACTAATTCATTAATTTTTGTTGTTCTACAAATATACATTTATTGGAACAAATTTGTTTTCCTTTTTAATTATTTGCTTGAAAATCAATAACATTATAGAACACGAGAAGAAAGAAAAAAGTGACAGCATCTCTTTATTGCTTATATTTAGTACCTGGATTTAATAAAATAATTAAGCTTTTATATAGTAAATATATAAGTATTGACATATAAAGATTATTAACTATTTTGGCAATAAACTTTATGTTTTTGTTTTTAACAATTGATGATATATTTTTAAATGTCTTATTTTATTGATTAACTAACTAAGTATTTCAATATCAATTGGTGTAATCTTGAATTAATTAAACATTCTTTTTTATATAATCAAGTAAAGAAATATTGATAATTTGTCTTTAAAAAATTCCTTGATGTATTTGATTAGAAAAAATACGAATAAATACATAATATGATTAAATTTTATTATTATTAACTATATGTAAATAATGTGAATTCGTACATAATAGTGTAAATCTCACTTACTGGTTTTTATTTTCTACAGATATCCCTAGCAGATGATTTAATGTTTCATACCACTTCAAATCTTTATGGAGTCCTAGTTTAAACTTGTACAAATTATTATTACAATTGTATTTATTTTATATATTTCCTCATATTAATAGGTGTAGAGGCATAGATATTCTTATTTCAATTAAATTATTAAAAATACTAATACTTACTTAAAATAATGAGAAAATATGATAATTAAAATGATCATACTTTGTACCATCACTTGATAACTCTCTTCAAGCAAGTGACAGTCTTAACCTTTTTGAGGATCTTCTCTTCTCATTTAATTAATTATCCATTTATTTAACCCCAAAACCAAATAAGCTATAATTCTTATATTTATAAATGCATTTCTAGCATCATTCAATTGCTACTTTTATGCAAGTAAATCAATTAATTATTGCCAGTAGTAACATCATAACTATCAATTGCTCAATCGCTACATTTCCTCATCCATCTTCTTAGTCTTATTCTTCTTTCTCCTTTATAGTCTCATCTTTCTTCAAAATCAACTTCAACAACTTTATCTGTCCATCAGTTCCAGCATATTTTGGAGTTAAGTAATTAATTTCTATTAATGGTCAGCAACTCATCAACTTAAGCAATTAATATAAAACTTATTTTAGAATTCTAATATATGTGGTCAATTACTCAGCGAGACTAATTTAACTAGCAAAATCAAGGCTCATAAAATTTAACAAAAGCTGTCATTCAATAAATAGCTGCTTAATTATTAACTCACTGTTGGGCTTAGTCATAAGATAAGGTAAAACTAAAACAAAAATGTTTCCATTGACTAGCGGCGTAGTCGATCATTCATGGTTATGTTGTACTATTTTAAATACAAAACAAAAAGAAGAGTAAAACTGATATTATAATTTATTTGCCAGATGCTTGTTTCTATATTTATAACAATTATGTTATCCACCAAAGAGTTAAATTAAATAGTTTGATTATTTTGAGTATAAAGAATCTAATCAAACCTCAAAGGAGCATGCACTTAGAATTTAGCATGATTTAGCTTTAAGAACTGTAGTTAAAACTGTGAATTCACGAATAACAGAGTCAATGTAAGATGCTTTATAATATATTTATTTATTTGTGTTTCTATCTATTTAATTATAATGTTATCTGACTAAACTTGAATGAAGTTAGTATTTGGTATAAATTTCGCAGCATATCCTGTAAATATGAATTTTTTAATTATCATCGAGCTTTCAAAGAAGCGATAGAGCTTAATGACATAAACTATATTTTTAACAAAATTAATTTTAAAAAAGATTTAATGTATAAATTGTGAATTTATTTTATAAAGATTATTAACTAATTTATTTATTGTCCAGACAAACATTAGTAAATGCTAGTAAATAATCAAAATTACCGATACTATAACGAATATCTGCTAGACTACTTCATTTGAAGAATGCATTCGACTCAATCATTGAGCTGTAGTTATTAACATATTGAGTAATTAATCTGTTTTTCAAGGGTAAATCACTCGTGAATTTAGGTAATGTAGTTTTATATATTTTCATAATAAGTTTTAATTTATTTGAATGGTTTGAAAGCATGTTTGATTGAAACATTCTTTTACAGAAGGAAAATGTAAATAGGATATAAACGGATTATATATTATAAGAAATTATTTAATTATACCAGTGTATGAATATTGAATCAAGAATATTTATAAAATAGTTTATAATGGGTAAATATGTGAAACGACTGAGTTATTTCAAAGAAAAAGATAATAAAATAATTTAAAAAGATTGCAAATTGAATGGTGTTAGGTAAATATAAGTAAATTAGAAACAATATTACTTACATTCCCATTAAAGGTATATAATCAATTATTAGTTCAGTAAATTGTAATCTCTGGTACAATTATAATTTTATAGAATTAATTGACCTATTTAAATAATGTTAATATTAGTGAAAAAGAAAATCAAATGCAAAAACAAAACCCATTAGCTAAATATATATAGGAGAGATTTTTTAAATATAAAAGAGCATCATTACTTAATTAGGCAACCTAACACAAGAATTCAATGTGTATAGCAGGAATCTTGAGAGAGAAAGGCATAGAGACTATTTGCAAAAGAGCTGTACTGTGAATCGTACTATTGCTGGAGTTACCCTTAATTAAACAGCAAGCCCTCATGAGATTCATGTTAATGCTTTCTTCCACTTTTGTTGCATGGAACATTCAGTTTGGAGTCTTCACTCTTGATATTGGCTCTTTAACACACACATTCTACACTTAAGCTTCTCGATATCCGAATATTAACAGATAGGGAGCTGCTCAAAAGGGGATTATTTAAGATGAAGCAAATAGGGACTCCTTTGTTTTCTCAGCAGGTAGGATTAGCACACCCTCAGCATCAGTTTCGCGGCCTCTATTTGCTCTCTAGCCTACAGCATAGGGTTAATGGGCTTCTTCAGAAAAATGGTAAAAATACTTACATTGGGAATTTAGGCATTTCAGGACTTTCGGTTTTGCAGACGAAGGAAGGAGCCAACCTTCAAATTGAGGGCGGCAAGTGGTATCACGCGATTCACTATGCAAAGACGCAGGGAGATGGAGTATCCTACTCAGACCATCTATCCCAGCTGAGATACACTAGGATTTTTGTTTTTGAAGCTATACCATAGCTATTCAACCAGGCCCCTTAATGATGTCTATGTGTTGAATCTCGGGCTATAGTCACGCGCTTCTTGCATGCAAATGCTTTCCTCTAGCTCTTTGATGCTTTCTTCTGGTGGCTATCTGAATTCCTCCCTGGTGCAGTAAAGTCAGCCTTGGCGCTTTCCTAATGGATTGAATAGACTTTCGAAGGAGATGTACCCCTTGACGTTAGCTGGGCTGAGGATTCCTGAAGCAATATCTGTCTAGTTGAAAGCCCTTTAGCATCTCATCAAATGAGGATCCCTTCCAATCACATGATTCAAAGCGACGACGTCACAAATTTGCACCAAAGGGAACATGCTCAGATGTCAGGAGTGTCAATGCTGAGTTATGATCGGGTATCAGGCAATCCAAGACTTTCCATCTCTCTTACTCTTGCCATCTATGTTCTTAATACGAGTGGATTCTGCCCAAATGTGTCCGCAACATCATGCCCATCTCACTTGCAAAGTTATAAGGAATCAGATGAACAACGCTTATACTCACCCTCCAGTTATTCAGAGCCTTTCAAGCATAGTAGGCATCTCCAGATAGAGTCACATGACTGTTAAACCCTAAAAAGCCAAAGGTTCTCCATAGGAAGCTCGAAATGTTGATGCTAGTAACGGTATTACAGTGAATGGCAAATAGGCCTATGCTTCATCTTTCTTCTCCCAATTTCTTATTGCTGTTATGGACCCAGTAGATTTGCCTTGATAACTGGCAGCTGCACAAGTGATGCTTGAACATGCTACAGTCAATCAAGTCTATAGAGTCATGTTGCATGAAATATAACAGTCACCATTATTGGCAGTTAGGAATAAAACTTAAGAATGATTTAATATTTAAAAGTCTTAAATACTAGATTAAAAAATTGGGTAGCTTGTTGATTTGTGATAGAAGCCTATATATATTAGAGCCTAGTGTTAAAAATGAAAAGCTACCAAATTCCTATAATAATTATCTATTTATTTATATTTGAATTTAACTTTCAAATATTTCTATTTGAATTCAATTAACTCATTTAGTATAAATTATACTTTATTAGCTGCCTTATTTTTAATTAATTGAATCTTTTTCTGATTTTTCAATGAATTTACCTTTAAATTACAATTCGTTTTTATAAGAATGTTATTTAATATAAAAAAAAAAATAAAGATTGATAAATATAATGAACATAGTTAGTTATAATGTCTGAAATAAGCCCTTAATGTTTTCTTATTGATTATTTTTGCTAAAAGTAAGAGTATTTGCTGGATAATTCAAGCCAGTAAAATTGTTTGTAATCTTTTATTTAACATATTTAATTGAATTTTAACCAGTATTTACTGAAGATTTATCTAATGTATTTTTAGCTGTTCTACTGTGTACTAGGTGAATATGCGGTTGATCTTTATCAGTTTAGACTTAAATACAGAATAAC
>ARYC01012425.1:0-10617 GCA_000711775.1 Oxytricha trifallax | reverse complement strand
TGAATTAAGTCTACTGTATCGATGGGCAAGTCATGCATAAGATGATACAGCAGCAGCTTCTTGTAGTATGTCTTGATTTAACTCCAGTAGAATTCAATTCCATTAAATTAAGGGCTATAAGGAACGTTGTATACAGGAGTTATGTTTAGCTCTTCATAAGCTTTCTTAGACTCCTTAGTCTTATGAACTGAGAGGTTATAAACAAACAGGATGATATCTTGGTTTCTATACTTCTCTCTGAGCTTATGTAGGAACTCTATATACTACTCTCGCTTATTAGAGCGAGGGTGAATCACATAACTCTCTAGGCCTGAATCTTCACTTATACCAGCTAAAATTGCATGGGTGACTACCTTCACTTTTTAATCATAGACTTCTATATTATCATACTTCTTATACCAAGACTTATTAATAAAGGTATTGAAGGTAAACACAGCTTCATCAGCGTGTATGAACTGATGTTATTAGTAATAGCTCTCTGCATTTAATCATATATATAGTTTAAATTATTACTATAAAATGGCACTGTAAAATCAATTACTCTCTTCACCCTGTTGACAGTCTTTAAAGTAATACCATTTCTTCTATAAATATTGGCTATAGTCTAAGGAGAGATACGCATGTCGGGAAACCTGCGATGAAACATCACAGCTCGCTAGTCTAATGGAAAGTGTGCCCAATACTTCAAAGTCTTCGAGTCGCAGAGGAAGTCAATATGAGCCTGGGAGAACTTTTATTTTCTTGTAGGATGCGTTCAACAACCAGAATTAAAATGCTAAACAGCTAGCAAGCAGTGATACCTAACAGTTGAGGCACTCTTGCGTAATAACTTTGCTATTGCTGCATAATTTAGTACAGGTTTGGCTTAGTCTATATTAATCCTTGTACCATACCTAAGCTTAACCAGTAAATCTAAATATTACTCATCATAAATAGACCCTAAATTTCGCTAATTTCTATTTCTCATTTTGCAAATTGGCCTAATTTCTCTACTAACCCCAATAAGACCCCAACTAGACCTTACAAATCAAAGCACTTATAAACCTCACTAAGGGGTTTTGGGGTTTTGAGTGTGAGTAGTAGCTTTAAAAGAAAGTCCCTATAATAATATAGAAAAATTAATGAATTAGATATTAAATTATATCCCACCAAATATAGACCCTGAAACATTTGAACAGATACTTCCCTCAACATAATTCTAAGGCATAATACAAATAATAAAAATAAAAATCTAATCTCTTCATAATTATATGCCTTTGAGTAAAAGAATTTCTTTTCTAATTCAAAAAAGTAGAACTTAATAATATCTTCATTAATAACTATATTTAAGATAATTTCTTAAAGATAATTTTATAAATAGAGTCATTTTAAATTAGAATAAATAGTTATAAGACTTTTAAAAGAAATTGATTAATGAATGTGGATATTTGATAAACTGTTTAATTCCCCTTATGGAGTGAGGCCAAAGGATTTGCAGATACTTTAATAGCTTTTTAACTAATCTCTGTCATCTTTTGAGGGAAAGAAATCGAGCTAAAATATTGATTAACAAATTTTGCAGACTTAAGGTTTTAATTATTCTACATTATTAAAATAATTGCTTTATTATAAATTAATGAGTTATTGTTAAGGGGATTAGTATTTTGAGGCCTTCAAGAACATAATAGACTATATTAATGATTTGAAAGACAATTCAAAGAAATTAATAAAGAGCCTCAAAGAAGCAAATTTAGAAATGAAAAATTTACATTTAGAGCTAGCTAAATCCATATAAAATGTGATTGCTACAAACTTGTCAAAGTCAAAGTTTAGCAAAGATGCTGAAAATAATAGGAAAGACGACACTTAAAAATAGTTACAATAGAAAGATTAAGAAATCGAGGAATACAGATAGAAATTCGAAGTTATGAAGCAAGCCATGAAACAACTGGAAGTAAATAAAGACCAAAATTTTATACAAATTGAAATGCCACAGACATCTATAGACGTAGACTATGCTTAAAAGATCAGCTATCAAAACCAGGAATTCAACAAGGCACATAGATTACTTGGTGGTCTTTAGGCTTAAATCTATGATACTATGAGAAGTGTACCAACGTAAATATTGGATGAGAGCAATAGAGAATCTATGATTACTGCACTCTAGAATCAATATGAAAAGTTGAGAGAGGTTCAAGACACTTTCGTAGATGAAAATTCAGCTTTATATGAGAAGAAAACGGAACTTGCTTGTAGATTGGATACTTTACAAAAGAACACTAAATTCCTAGAAAATAAGTTAGCAACCACTCTTACTGAGAAAGAGGAGCAAATCATTAAGCTAAAGAGTGAAATTATTATATATAAGAACAAAATTGTTGCTTATAAGACTAAACTAAGAGACTCAGTAAATGGCTATGAAACTAAAAAGCTTTCAGAAATGCATCACAAGCAAGAAAATGAAATATAGCAAAGAGATGTTTAGATTTCAAACCTTGAGCTTTAGCTTGAAAACTTAACTTTGCAAAACTCTGAAATGATTAGTAAAATTGAATAACAGCACAACTAGATAGAGCAGGATTAAGATCAAAATTAAGCATAAATTAACGAGCTCAACCTCATAATAACTCAACTATCAACTAGACTTTAAGACATTGATAAAGATCATAGTCAACAACTTTCAAAAGTTGATACTATTAGAGATATCACTTAAAAACGCTTGAATATAGAAGAAAAAGAGCGTTCATTGAACTCTCTTAAATTGGAGTACCTGATTAATAACTATAAAAAATTGCAATTACAGTAGAGATTTCTGGAGACTACATTAGAGAAGGATATGAAAAATTTGACTCAGGAGTTTAGAAAAGCTGAACTTGAAGTTTAAAGGGAAGTTTATGTTACCAGTCATTCTGCACAATAGAGGCTTAATTCTATGTATAAAAATATTCATTATTTTTATCTACTGCTTAATTCTATGTTTAGAAATTTGTTTAAAAATTTACAGCTCATTTTAATATGCTTTTCTACTCATTTATTCAATATATATATATTATATATATATATATATATATATATATATGTATTCAATCATCAAGGAGAGTTTAAGATATGTTAAAGATGTAATAGGCTTTATGAATTTCGACGTCGATAGGGTTTAAGACCAAGAATATCTAAAACTCGAAAATGAACTTAAACTTTAAAAAGAGCAAATTGGTATTGTAAACGCAACTTCACAGCCAGATCCAATTGCTAGATTTGAGTAGCTTAGGAATCATTTTAGTTAAAATTAATCAAAAAATATAGTTTTCTCTAATATATCTTACTCATTCACTTATTTAAATCAATCGAGAGGTAAGGAAAATGAAGAAAATAAAATATCATCGTCTGAACTTAGGCAAGAAGCCAATTAAACTCCTTAACCGAATTAAAATTCTCACTAAATAGTTTCACTAGATTAGTGTTACTATAAACATATCTACGAGCTGGCTGAAGTATTGTTATCTATACTTTCTGAAATTTATAAAGATTCAAGAACTTAAACTCCCCTGAGAAAGCATAAACTTTTTCATAATTATCTCAAGGCAATTTTGCTAAATATGATAAAATAACAAATTTAAAATATAATTCCCCTAGAAACTGTCTAGTTATTCACACTTTTATAGTAGAAAACTAATAAAACTTTAGTGTCAGAAATCTATAATAAGTATTTTGCTTCAAGCCGCATTCATTTCGCTTAATTTATGAATAAGTAGAATGAGCGAACCTTCGATTTATAGAATGAAAGGACTGACCTTAAAATGTAGATTCATAGATTTTATTATTTATATTATTAAATTGAATTATGACTATTCATTTATTCTCAATTTTTCATTAAAAACTCAAGAAAACTTAAGATTTTTATATATCTAGATTGACTCAATAGGTGCAGGAACTTATAACTGATTAAGATAGAGATTAACAAGAAGAGCTAAGATAGCTGCATTAGTAATAATTATAAGAGCAGTAATAGCTACAAGATCTTGGTCTTGGCTTAGGATAAGGCGATGAAGAATTAAAAGAGTAATTGATTTTTTTTCAAATATGTTTAATTATTTAAATTGTTTTTAAGAGTAAGACGTGGGAACAGACAGTGTGGTATTCGCTGGGAACGTAGCCTCTCCATCGGGTATGAGTGGATAAAGCACCAATAAAATGGCTTCAGGCTCTGGGCATTTTAACATGAATTCAAGAGCTTCCCTAGACATCCCGAGATCTCAAGCTTTAATGATGTAGCTACAGAGACATCAGACGATGACTCAGAACAGCAGGGATGACATTCCAGGTGCAGGGGTTTCAGGGCAACAAAATATTAATAATAATAACTTCAGTTAAAATGTAGCCTAATAACAGTAGCAACAACATTCAACAGGCAGTGCTTTGAGAGATTTACTTTTTAATAAATAATAGTCCACCTCTTTACCAAGTGGAGGAAGATAGTCACCAGCTGCAGTAAAAAAATATTCTATTTTAAATTTGAAGATCTTAATAATATTTTAAAGAAATTTAGGTAGATAAATTCATAAAGGTATATTATTATTTGAATGAGTGGCATCTGTCCTATTCAGATCTCAAGAGAAACGCATAGTAGAATTAATTACCTCCGAAAATATGGCTCTTAAAGAAAAGGTGAGAGAGACTAGACTCGTATTTTAAAGATAAATTACTGAACTTTAAGATTAAATTAAGATGCTTAATTTAACGTTTTTATATTTTATTTTTACAGTAATATTGCTAAATGCTCTTATAATATTTAGATCAATTTATTATAATTAAAATGCTAAAAGACTAGCATTTTTAAGAATTCAACAAGTTAAAGATTGAATATGGAAAAGATTTAAGTATTTTGCATAAAACTCAAAAACAGAGAGAATTAGAATTAAGAGACTGTTTAGAGGCTTTATAAAAAGAAGAAATAGATGAGATTCTTAAGAAAAATTAAGAATTTATCAATAAAATCAAACAAGACGATTAAGAAAGATTCACTCTTATTTTTATATTTATGAATGCTTAAAAATAAAAAAATTAATTAAGATACGACCTGCTTAGATAAAAACTTGAGAAAACAGAAATGATTAGAGTTGAATTGGACAGAGAACTTAAGAAACTTAAAAAATAGAGCAATTTAGTTGCATAAGGGGGTTGGGGTACTTTCGCTATCGCAATTGAGAATATGCCTAAGAAGTACAACTTTTAAGGATAGAGCAATATTGAGTTATAAAAATATGTTTAGAAGCTACTTTGCTTATTAATTTTTGACTTTTTCATTATAAATTTGTCATTAAATCATCTCTATTGATTATTTAATTGAAAATTACATTTATCAATACACTCTTGAATTTATCTGGGCTAGCTTCACCCTCAAAGAGTTCAATTGATCCTTTCAAAGAAAATGCTGTAAGAAAACTATCAACTCAGTCAAGTAAAGAAGACAATCAACTTGATAAAATTTACAAATAGAATTTAGATTTATATATTAAAAATAATTGAATTAATATAAATTTACTTAAATTGATAACACTGTTGATAAATCCAGAGAGGAACTTTCACTGAAACAATTAACCCATTTTATAGAGGTTGGTTTCTTAATGGATTCCAAGAACTTCAATTTCATCGATTGCTACAAAGAGAAAACTTATGACAGCCAGCTGTGATAATATTTAATTTGATAAGTATAATTAATTGATAAAGAGTAATTAGAATAATTTATTCTTTACTCTTAATGATTTTTTAGCTGACCAAGTACTTGTTTGAATTCCAAGATCCTATCAGCAACCACTAGATGCTCACACTATAAACCAAAATAAAACAGCAATTAGTCGAAAATTTCGCTTTATTTAATGAAATCAACCCAGTATATATAACCTTGAATCTTGGCCGAACAATCTCACCGTTCTATGGGGATGACAGTCTAAGTATGGATTAATTCAAATTAATTAAGAGAGAGGGAGTTGAGTTAAATGGGGGGTAGCAGTAGTTAATGGTTAATTTCCTGAGATGTGAAGAGCCATAGATGATTCTTAGAGTAATTTATTTAATTTAAATGAAATTTTACATATTTAATTCGATATTCTTAAGGAAATTAGAATTAATTTTGATAAGTGAAATATACAATTTAATATAGTAAAAATGCATGAAAATTACATATTATGAGTGATAGCATTTGACAATGAAAGATTTCAACAACATAGTTTTGACTTGGTATTTGAAGATTTAATGTTACTAGTAGATGGAAATATGAAGTTACTTGAAGATGATCATATAGGAGATTTATGCCAAATAATATTGATTATTAAATAATTATATTTTAAATGCTTAATTTAAAGAATTCTATGTAATAAATTCAATTCAATTATTTAATTTAACTAAAATACTGAACAACTTGACTATGATAAAAAGAGGAAATCCCTCAAACTCAAAAAGAATAAAAAATAAGGTAAAATCCTAATAAAAGACGAAAGTATCTCAAAATTTGATGAAGACACATCACTGACATAGACCACTCTTCCAAACCCAGCTCCAACTGAAACTTTGTTACAACGAAGATAGGGAGAAAATTCAGTGGCTACTCTATAGATTAATAGTGCGACCCTTAATGACCAAGCCACACTTGCAGTGGAACATAAGTTGTTCTTCAACGAGTACTATAAAATAGAGTATGACAAACCGAATAGAGTTATTTTAGGTAAACATGATAAGAAAAAGAAGGGTCTAGTACAAGAGAAAAGTATAAGCACAGAGTTTGATAAGAGCATAATTTACGAGGCATTTGAAGTGGTTTATTAGGACAGAATTTAATTTTAGATTGATTCTGGAATTCACTCCACCACTTCAGCAAGAGAGTTAGAAGTTTCCATGAAACGAGGCAAGATGTCACAACACATGATTTTTAATGTTCAATATCCAGAGATAAACTACAACCAAGACATAATGCTATACTTTACAGAATACTCTAGGAGCAATTAAACCTAGCAAGTAAGTTCAGAAATTGTTAAATTACCAAGTGAGATTAGAGCTTCTGAAAATATACCTATGGCTTTAGTAGTTTCTTATGAGAAGATATATGGGTTGGATCACTTGTCATTAGGATAGTTATAATATAGAATTGTGATGCTAAAACCATGACTGGCTATAAATGGGATTCAGTTTCTGCTTTACAGTTTGGATCACTTAAATTTCATACTGAGACTCTTTACCTTGTCAAGCAACCAAACTCATAATTCTAGAGAATGACTAAAAATTAAATATATAAAATTAGGTAAATATTATTATTTACTACTTATTAAAAATTATAAGATTAATTTTTATTTACAAAATTTTACTTCATATTTATCATAATATATAATAATTTGAAATTCATAATATAGATTCGCTAATTAAATTATTATTTCATAATATTTCTTCAATCAAAATCCCAATATTTAAATAATTCACAAAATAGAAAATAAATAATTAGTCCCCTTTGGTCTCCAGGAATTTTATTATTAGAATTTCAATTAGACAATGCTCTTTTATTAAAATTTAGTTATGAGATTTATAAATGAATGAAATTATTATAATTAAGTTACTCTATATTGATATACAATTCTTTATTTTGCTAATTTTAAAATACTGATATATATATATTTTAATTAATTGATCTCAATTTTATTTAAATTTCCCCAAGCAATTTACAATTTACATTATTATTTGAAGGAAAAAAAAGATGCATTTCAAATGACTAATTATGAAATTCTAAACACAGAAATAAGATCACTATTATTCATGCACACATATGGCTACGAACAGAGCCTAGTAGATTTCGGTAAACTTAAAGCTCTATAAAACGTTGAAATAAAAACCCCACTGGAAAAATAATAATTTGGCTCAATGCAGTTGATATTCAGGGATTTTGGTGTAGTGAGAATTAAGCATTTGAAGGAGAGCTAAAAGCAACTAAGAAATAAACGCAAATCTGAAACATTAGAGCTCAATTAATAATCTGACATGGATGATGACTCGTAAGTTGAGAGTGAAGAGGAGGAAGAGGAAGCATACTAACAAAATTATGTAATTAAATTCTGTCTTATCATTAATCCTTATACATTTACTGGTAAAAATATACTATGAGAACAATTTCTGTGTTTTCGCATTTTACGATGATTTAAGCTGCCTCAGTAATCAAGAAATTCATATCCATCTAAAAATTCATGGTTAAAATCAACAAGAATTGCATGAAAAAATTAGCATTTCTGACATTTAAAATGAAGTTGATTTTACTATGATTAAAAAAGATCAGGAGAAAGTTTGCAAGCAGATATTTGATCAGTTAGTTTTTATATTAATTAGATTATATTAAGTAATCAATCATATACAAATATATAGTTGTTATTAAAAAGGGAAGTCATCTAAAAGTGCAGGTAGACAAATAAGTACAACCAATGAGCAAGCTAATTGAAGAAATTAAGAGAAAGAAATTCCTAGCTTAAATTGATAGTCAGGACATCCTTTAAACTGAGCTTGACTCAAAGTAAATTTAAATATCTTTAAGTCAGCTGGCTGAGTGTCCAAAGCTTACAACAGTCTCTATTATTGCTAAAAATGATTCATTAAATGAATTATTATAAAAAACATTTCCTGATTCTGAAATATTCATGGTTTTAACTTATTAATATCAATAGGAAAGTTTTTAAAATTACAGCATATTTCCTAAGTAATTTGAAAAACTTGAAGCTTGCCTAAGCTCAAAATTCATCAAAGAAATCATTTGATTGGCAAGTGATTTATATAGATTGCTACTAAAGAATATAAGCAAAATCACACATATTAATTCAAAACCCCAAAACCCCTTAGTGAGGTTTATAAGTGCTTTGATTTGTAGGGTATAGTTGGGGTCTTATTGGGGTTAGTAGAGAAAACGCAAGTTTTAAGTGAATTTAATGAATATTTAATGAGTTTTAATGAGCTTAATTCAAACAAATTTTATCTGCTTATCTTTGTGGTATCTCTTGAACTTAGCTCTCTTTAATGTTTCAAGTATATCTTCTAATGATGATCTTGGATATGCTGTAGCTCTTACTATGATCATCTCAACCATTTTCTTAATCTAATTGCATACATCTTCTTGCTTTATATGTTTAACAGCCATGCTTATTGATTACTTTTCTTGCTTTGTTCCGAAGTATGACATACTTTCCATATCGCACTCTAAAATAATTGCTGCTACCGCCCAGACATCCCACTAAACAGAGCCATTATTCCACTTCTCTCTTATTGGGAAGTACCCAGGTGTGCCTAGCACTTTAGCTAAATTCACTATTTCTTACCTTATTGCTCTATTGAAATCAATGACTACTATTTCTAAAGGACAGAGATTTAGCATTACATTTTCTGGCTTCAAATCTCTATGAACATACCCTAGATCATGCAGCTCTTTCACACCCTTGGTCATTTCCGTGAGTATCTCATTCAAGTCATCTGGGTATCTATTATGGTAGAGATAATCTCTTAGAGTCATTTCAAATTTCTTAAATCGTAGTGCAATAAAACCATGTCCAAGAATAACTCCATCGAGTTTAAGCAAGTTCTTGCATTACCTTTTATGAGCCTATCTTAGTATTATGTATTCATCGGCAAACTCATTTTGATACTGCTCGTTCCTAATAAGATATTTGAAAGGATATACTTTATAAGCATACTCATCAACTACTATGAGTTTTGCCTTGTTAGGCACATCAATATGTAAATAGTTGTCAATGCAAAAACTGAGATCTACTGCATTTAATGCAGGTATATACATAGCTCTCTCTTACAAGTATGCTATATATAATTCATTAGCTGGTTGGTTCATTGACTCAAAACGTTTCTGCTTCTTAAGTCTCTCTTCCTGCTCTCTTTTAAGACTCTACAGTATTGGACTTTCTCTTGGCTGGTATAAGTTTTTATGTTTCTTTATCTTGCATTAAAAACTCACTTAAATGATGTTTTTGCATGTGTCTTTTAACTTTAGCTGAGTGAGTGTAAGACTTCATGCAAGTCGTGCACTAATACCTGCCATCGACCTTTTCGTGCTTAAAATATATCTTAGCTCTCCCAGAGTGCATCTCTTTGATGTGCCTCTTCAAGCTCGAATCAGTTGAGAAGAAATTTTAGCATTCATCACATTAGGATTCTTTAATCTTTTCTAGTGGGAGATGTTCTTTTAACTCCTCAACATCTTCGATTAGCGTTTAAATACTTATCTCTGCTCTCTGCTTCCTGATATTTATTTCTAGAACAAACACCTCTGATTCAAACTCAAGAGCTTTAAGCTCTGGCTCCTTTTCAATGTATATGATCTCTGGCTTCTTAGTTTATCCAAAGTTTAGCTAAGATTACCACTGCCAAGAGAGACTGCTTTGCGATTTAAGTTAGCCGCCATGTTTAAATTCAAATTTAAATTTCTATTATAAAGCTCTAATAACCTCTCTAGTTATAGTAACTTTGTATAGGAGTTGGTACTGCAACAACAATGGGTGATTCTTAGGCGTTAGACATCATATTTATACTAAGTTTATAACTATAAATTTTCTAAATTCATGCTTAATATTTTTAACTTTGGTACCAACTTAGAAAAAATTCAGG
>ARYC01012421.1:0-14457 GCA_000711775.1 Oxytricha trifallax | reverse complement strand
TAAGATACTCATTTCTAAAGAGTGCTGCATAATGCAAGGGAATATTCCCATTCCTATCTCTTAAGTTTATATCAAAATTCTATCTTTTACCTTGATAAAACATCAAATCACTAATTTTATCATTTATATTATTATAGTAATACAATCTATTAATCTGGAAATATTGTTAAAATAAATTAAAATAGGAAATTATTTATTTTCATTAAATATCCAAATTAATAATTAATTATAACTGTAATAAATTAGGAGTGCGTGTAATACTAATCAGTTTTATTTTTAAAATTAATTAATATATATTAGTGGTCTGGTGGTCAGATCGTCTAACCGGGTGTATGACTCAGTTCTTACTAATGAAAATTTTTCAATTGTCTCTTGTAACAATATCAAGATTTTCAAGGATGTTCATTCTGAATCGGTAGAAGTTAATATCTGGATGATAAGCATCAGTAGCAGCGGAATCAGTCTTAAATTCATCGGTGACAGTCACTTTGATGTAGTATTGATCACCATTTACTTCGTCTACAATAGGTGCATCTTTAGCTTCAATACGGTGGACCACAAAAACTCCGGCCAGACCACCGGACCACTGGACCACTAATATATATATATATTAATTTATTTTAAAACTAAAACTGATTAGTATTACACGCACTCCTAATTCATTACAGTTATAATTAATTATTAATTTAGATATTTAATGAATTTAAATAATTTCCTATTTACCTGACTTTAACAATTTAATAATTATATTAAATCTATGAATTCTTTGTTTGTGATATGGGACATATAATGTGCAAAAGTAAGTCCTTTTTTAATGGTTTATTGGCTATAATCTACTACATCTTCTTATACAAATCTAGTAACTATAATTATTAAGATATTGAATCATAAATTTTTATTAATTAAATTTTAACTTTTTTATAATTGCACATAGCCATATCTCAATGATTAAGTGATAGCACTCTAATTCATTATTATTTAATCACCACAAAATGAAATTGGAATTATTATTGACTGTTTAATATATAAAAACTAAATTCAGGAAGTTTGGCTTGTTAAAACCATTCTAGTTCTTCTTTAAATTATGTTTCTTTTGATATTTAATAAAGCTTTGCAGCACACTCTCCACTGGTTAAAGGGCTAACTCCAAATCATCTTTATTATTAGCGTATATGCCAATGTAATCATTAAAAATAAATTTAATTTAATTTAAATTAAAATAAATTAAAAAAGTAGTCTACAAAGAAATGCATTGCGGTTTTCATTGTATTTTAGCCTGCATAGAATTGGTAGATATCAAAATATAGAAAATATTTTAACAATAACTTAAACATAAGTAAAAACAAAGATTGTTAAATATTTATTAAAAAAATATCAAACACGTAGTTCTCAATATTTTCGTTTATATAGTAATGTTAAGTTTGTCTTGACCAAGAGTTTCTACCGTATTAGTTATTATTACCATTTTAACAAAAGGAGAGTTAATTATCAATTTATTATAATATTATACATAATTTATATTTCACCCACAATTAATTTTAAGCTTTTTAGATTTCAAATAAACCCATCTTCTCAGTATTATTATTTTCAAATAAAATAAAATATAATTTATTCGTTAATATTTTGAATAAATTCTCAGTTTTAGGGTCATTTTGAAGTAAATCGATTTTATCAAAGTTTGGAGAATCTTAGCTCATTTTGATATCCCTATCCTTCTCACTTAATAATTAAAATTATGCCTTTTTCTTAGAGCAATTAAAGAAAGCTTGTATTTTACATAATTTCACTTTTTTAATGCTTCTTTTCTTCGGCATAATCATATTTTATTTCTACCACTTTAGCATAAGTTACTTCATCAAACGTTTAATTTTAATGTAATTTATTTAAATTATTATTGTCATTATTCTTTATGTTTAATCATCAATAAGATTGAGTTTTAACAGCACATTTAAGTTATCCAACTTTTGTTTCACTAACCCAGTATATGTACTTATATCATAGTCAAAGTGCTCTGCGTAAATTTAAGCTGCTTAAATTAAATTCTGGTTAACTCTGGGGAGAATGACTTCTCTGATGAATTTGGCTTCAGGAGCGCCTTTATTCTCGATCTTGAAAGTTTCTTTGCAGGTTAATATTCTCAGATTATAAATAAATTTTTTATGGGCCACAAAAATTCGAAAATGAGTAAATATTTGAATTAGTAAAAAGGAAATTAAGTTGAAGAAAAAATTCAATTTTATTATAGTTGACTAAAGTATTTGTGGAAGGGGTGATATCCTTCAGAGTCTCTTTAATAAATCAGTTTTTAAATTATTTGAGGATCTGTATTTAAGAAACTGCTTAAAAGTTGCAAATTGTGATTGTAATTTTTTGAAGCGATAATATGCAAAATGTTCTCACCGCTAGTTTCAAGTCTTCCTGAAATGGCGTTGGGATCTTTCTCTATAATCCAAGAGGCTAACCCTAAATTCTATTATTTGTAAAATATACTGCAGACATCTTAAAAATAAAAACTCATTTCATTAAAATTGCTTGAATGAGCAGCCAAAAAGAGTGGTGTAATTTCTCCGAGCTTTGATTTATCGTTCAATTTTTAACCCTACTTTATAAGAAGTTAAGCACATTCAATAGTAATGGCTTCAAGTTCCTTTATTTTATTATTGTATTCCTTTTGGTCGTCAATGTTTGAATAGTAGCCTTGATAATTAGGGATAGCACTATGATTATACCCAAATCTTCTAAAACTTTAAAATTTGAGCTAAATACATTTCAATAAATTTAGATGGTTTATGACTCTTAAAGTCATTAACCTTTACCTTCTTTCCCCTTCTTAAAATGTACCTTGCTTTAGATTTCTTTTTATCTTTCTTTTTGATTGACTCACTTGCTATTTCATGAAGATTATTGCTTGCCAAGTGATGAAGTGGAGACATATCTTCATTGTCTTTCAAAGTGCAATCGATTCTACTTTTTTCTATAAGGAACTTTAGATTCTTTACAGAGTCCTCATTAATATTCATCATTAGTTAAGAAATTAAAGTTCTGCCCTAGTCATCTTAAACGAGGCATTAATTTGTTTTAGATTCACCATATAATCTACAATTCCAAAATGTCCTTTGAGCATTGCTATCAAGACCGGCTATACTTTCCATTCATTGACGCAATTTGGATCTGAACCAGCTACTTCTATAAGATATTTGACAATATGCAGCCATCCATAAGCACAGGCATAGTGTAAAGCTGGTTTTCGGACATATCTTTATAGTTTGGATTGACTCCAAATCTTAACAGATATGAAACTATGTGCAAATGACCGTTAATAATTGCCATAATTAAGGGAGATTTTCCTTGATTATCTTATCCATGAGGTTTAGCACCTTTTTCCAAGAGATATTTTACAATTTCTAAGTGTCCATTTGAAGCTGCAAAAACAAGTGCTGTCTTTGAATCACTTGTCTTTAAATCGATCTGTGCTTCGCCTTCTTCAACTAGTATTTTGACTATCTAAATATGTCCAAAAGTAGCAGCATAATGTAAAGGCGTTAGCTTCTTTTAGCTTTGGGTGTTTGAAATAGTATTGTGCTCTTTGGTAAAAATATAATCTTCTGATTCTTAGTCAAGAGAAGCAATTATCTTTTGGTACTCTTCAATCAAAAGCTTGACATTTTCTATTCTTCCATATCTACAAGCTATCATCAAAGGAGTAATTCCTTTTATATCCTCTATATAAATATTCAAGGTATTTCTATTTTAACTTACAACTATTAATCTCGCATTTTCTTTGAATCAAGAACTCAAGCACATCTGGATTGTGATTCGCTGCTGCATAGTGTACTAGATCTCTTTGTTCTAAGTCAATAACACTTGACTGTGGGAAGAACTTGAAAAACATTTTGAAAATAGTAGGATCTGGGTTTACAGCAGCAAAATGCATTGGAGTAAGTTGCATTAAATCCAAAGCCTTTTTCTGAAGCTTTGCTTTAGTAATGGCCTTAACAGTTTTAGCTTCATCACCTTGCAAAATAGCTGAAGTGTGCATTTTATTAAAACCATATGCCCACCCTTCTCCACATAATTTTACGAGTTCTACTATGATTGGAAAATTGCCTGTTCTCACAACCTCTGCGAGGACCATATTAACTTCACCAGGGCCTCTCAAGAAAGTAGCTTCATACTATTTATTGAAGGTTTGTAGGATGTTAAATTTGCTCAAGTTGATGTTGAAGTTTAAAGTGTCCTAAAGCTCTAGCGAGTTAGCAGCTCTTATTTTCTTGTCGTAGGTAAAAGCATTTAGTTAAAATTGGTATTATTTGAGAATATTTTAATTAAAAACAAAAATTCACAAATCACTAAAGTTAAAATGATTTATAAATTCTTACTACAATTCTAAAATACATATATACTTTTGTTTCATATTTCATTTTATACTATGTTAATTAAAGAAATTATAATTAATTGCACTTACAAACTTGTCCTTCTTAAAGACAAAAATTTTAAATATATGTTAATCTTTTTATATAAAATTGTGTTTTTAAGATATCTTTCAATTAAAAATAAAAGATTTGATTTAGAGCAATTAAAATTAAATAATTGGTAGTACATCACTAATTATTTTAAATTGAGAACAGTACTTTTTAATCTCATTTATTTTTAGTATTTATAAAAAATAATCGAGAATTGATAATTAAAAATGAAATTAAGAATTACAAAATTAAAACCTTTAGATGTTAACGCTGGTGGAGACTGTGCACTCACAAAAAATGTAAGTTACAAAAAAGATATCTAAAATTTTATTTTTACAGAGGTCCAACCTGGTAAGACTTTAGGATGCGGAAGACAGTAACTTCACAGAGCAGCTCAAAGACAGGGGAAGGAAAGACTTATACATGCAGATGGTGATGTCTATGAAGGTGAGTGGAAAGATGAAACTGTATTTTTTAAGATTTCCATTTTTGATTATCACATTAAGTATTAGTGTTTATCTTAATTATATTCTTAAAATCATATATTTTTCACATTATTTATCATAATTATAGAAATATTAAGAATATATTATACAAAAGTTACTTTCCTTTAATTACAACTTTTGAACTAATTGTTACCTTCTTTGCCTCCCCGACTAAGTTGAACTTATCTAATTGGAAAATAAAATTGGAGTTTGTTTGCTTAACCAGTGCTTATCTTTTCTAGACTAATATTCGGTAACTTCACTCTTTTTATACTTTTGGAGGTAGATTCCTGCTCATAGTCCAGAATAAGCTTCAGAAATTCAATTGAAAAAAATAAGGAATTGATAAATATTTTAAATATAAGTTAATAAATAAATTCCTCATTCTTAGACTCACAAGCAGCTTTTAATATATCTTCAAGGGTGTTCACACTATATCTTTGATAAGGATTGCTCACTGTATCAAGTGACTTCAACAATAGCTTGAAGCTTTCTAGATCGTCAATAACTTATAATTAAAAACAATTCTTATTTATTTTTTAAAGAATCGTTGTATTTGATGCATTAAAGAAGCTCTCTGTTGTTACAAAATATGCAACAGTTTGCCATCTCATAGATTCTTTGAGGTCCTTGCTTGCTTTAAACCTACTTTTTCTTATCTCCTTAGGCATTTGTGAAATTTTGACAAGGTACTGTAAGCATAGTATTCTCGTTTACCATCACTAATTCTTCTCTGGGAGTGATTTCAAAATTCTTAGCTTTTTCTAACTTTTCAGCCATTTTCTGATCTCTGACTGCTTTCTTTTAAGCCAAGATTCTTTATTTCTAAAGTCTCTGTGCTTCCTTTGCAGGATCTTAAACTTTCAAGACTTTCTTTGGTTTCTTAACAGCTTTGGCCACTTTAGCTTATACTTTCTAGGGGGGTGCAATTAATTTACGCTTAAGTTGCTTGGGTTTAGGTCCCGCATTTTTTATAATTCTTTTTGCTAATTTCTGATTAGGCTTTACTTTTCTGATCTAATAAAGATAATGTATATAATAGAAATCTTATTTACTGATCTGCTTGGAACTACTTTGCTTGGATATCTTTTTAGCAACCTTCTTCACAACTTTAGTTTTTGGAGTAATTTTCTTAATAACTTATTTCTAAATAGTAGATCTTGTTGTTCTTCCAACGGGTTAAGCAATTTTTACTGCCACCTTTTTGGATTTCGGTTAAGATTTTTGTATTTGAGGAGTCTTATATACTATCGTTCTGGATATTTTCTTTGCCATATCTTTAAAACTTTAGATAGATCAATTCAATGTAGAGATTTTAGATTCTACTTAAATCGCAGTTATTTTTGCTTGAAAATATAGAAACTATTGTTTTATCTTACCTTTGATAGCAATCTTTAACATGATAAAGTATTTTGCAGAAATTATTGAATAAGTTTCTTCCAGCATCGATGACTTCCTTTGAAAATACGTATTTCTCTCCATTCACCCATAAATATGGAAAAGCTATAATAGTATAAGATGATTTTGTTAAGAATACCTTCTTAAGCTGAATCTAAAATCTCAGTCAAATAGCAAAGTTTCCCTTCTTTATAAAGTACTTTATAAGCATTACTAAATTTCTTTCTATAAGACCTGTTTTGGACTTTGACCTCTACACTTTCGCATAGTTGTTCAATGTGATATAAGAATTTCTTGCATGAATTCTAACCTTCATAGCTATCCAAGTCAAATTTCAAGTCACTTCTCTATACAAGTTAGACTGCACAGACTGCCGCTTGTTCTAGTTTTGTGAAGCCAGGAGTCATTTTGAATTGGTCTATGTGTTATTGGGCATTTAATGGGGCAGTTCTTGCTCTTTGGTTGTTGGATTGAACGTCTCTGAGGTATCTCTCGAGTTCTGTCTCTTCACTTTTATACTCCTCTGAATCTTCCTCAACATCGTCCTCATCCTCCTAATCTTAATCTTCATCTTCATCATCGTTATTGCGATTGTTTTCTTCATCCTCCTCTTCTTGTCTAGCTTCACTGATTTATTCATAGTTATCATCCCCTGTATCGTCGTTTTAGTTACTTCTACGTCGGTTGCTTGCTGATCTTGCGGCTGCTGCGTTTGCAAGGCGAGCTCGCAGTAATTATCTAGCAGCTGTTTCTGTATAGAGATGGTTTCTAATTGAGTGGTGATCTTCTTCTTCATCATCCTCATCTTCCTCATCGCCCGTTCCATCTGAATAATCATTATCTTTTAAACATTATTTAAAAGGCTATGTATTAATGAATCATCTCTATCGTGGTCTTCGTAATCTTCATCATCACCATGGTTATCATTACTTTCGTCATCAGCATATGGCCCACCAACTCCTGCTGCGTAATTAATCAATCTATCTGCAGCTGCTCTATAGTCAAATGGTCTGAGTCCATTATTATTATTAATCTAATTCTTGATTATAAATCAACTGTGTGACATATACTAAATAAAGTAATTTTCATTATGATTCTCAACCTCTTCATAGTAATAATCCTCTTCTTCTTCGTTTTCGTCGTCTTCATCTCCTCTGCCATAAGCCTCATACCCCAGTTGATTCCTAGCCTCTTCATCCTCCTCAATCATAGACCTGGGTATATCATACAGCCCACTTCCTCCATTATATAATGGATCATAGGCTCTAAGATTCCTGGCAGTTGATTATGATGATTACGAGTGAGGGGAAAGTGAGTTGTTTTCGTTTGCTTGATCAAGTGCCACAGCTGTTTCTCTTTGTCTTTCAATCAACTCGAAAGTGTCTCTGAGATTACTGGGGTTGAGATTGCCAAAAAGATCTTGTGAGGATCTACTGTGATTTGATTAGGCGTCTGCATCGTTTGCATTTTCTTATCTTCTTCGCTGTCTTCTTGCTCTTCTGTTAGCTGCGTTTCCACCTCCTTATCTATTAGAATTGTTGTTGTACCCTTATCTTTCTCTGTTTTATGAAACATATTTCAACAAATTTGATAGTACTTTAAACTATTTATGATGTGCCAGCTGCTAAATCGATCATTTCCTCTGCACTGATGCCGTATAAGCTCTGCAATTCATAGAGTCTTCTGCGTATCTGCTGCTATCTGATTTACTGCTGAGTTCTCTCATCATACCTGTTTCTATCCAAATCAACAACAATATTGGCACTGCCAACTGATCTATTCTCCTCATCATCATCATTATCATCATTTGAGTTATCTTAGTTATTCGTGTTATCGTTGTTGTTGTTGTTTGTGTTCATGTTATTGCTATTTCTCTGTGATTGATTTTGACTAGTAGTCATTGATGATTATTGTGAGGTGCCACTCCTGCTGGATCTGTTGCTACTCATGCTGCTCTAACTAGTGGCACTAGCAGTTGTAGTAGGTCTGATGTTATTGTTGGTTATAGAGTTGACTCTATTGATTTAGGACTGTTACAACTATATGGGTCTAGCATTGCTTATTCGCCTTTGACCAATGTTTTACTGTTAACTGGTCACTGATGTAGACGATGATTGTTAAGATTAAGCATTCAATGGTCTTCTTTCTTACGCATAAGTATTATTTGTAGCATTTTACTGTGAGTTACTAGACTAATTTGTTGTTTGTCTAAGTAATGGCCTGTTATTGTTTACTAAAGCTTAGGTATTATTTTACAGCTAAGCTGAGGATAAAACTGAGGTGGATGATTGTTGCACGACTGGTTGCTGCTGTTAATGATGGTGCTACCTTTGTGCAGTTGTTATTCTGATTAGATTATTACTAGCATTTGAGGAACTTATGATTGTCGGTTGTTACTGTCCTTGGAGATTATTGGAGTTTCTATTTTGAATTATATTATTATTAGTGCTGTTGTTGGTGCTAATCAGGATATTATTGCCAACTTGAGAATTTACTGATGTGCTACTCCCACCACTAATTTGTTAGCGATTATTTTACTGTCTAGCCGCTGACCTCAAAGCATTGTTTTGCAATGGACCACCACCACTCACACTGCTAATATTGTTATTATTGTGAGCATTATTGGATTGGGAGTTAATTTGGATTGGATTATTATTAATAAATTAGTTGGAAGCAATTAATGAATTACTGCTCTCTCTTAGTTGCTGATTATTTCTTGCTCTGTTGTTATCTCATTTTATATAAATTTACATAAAGAATTTAGTGTATCTCTATTGGATTGACTGGATAGTATTTACTGTTAATTTTACAATGATTGGGTTTGTGAGCTTATAATTTATTTGCTTTCTTCCTCATTCTGCACAATTCTGTTATTCTAAAGATATAATCTAATTACTTAAATATCAATATTTTTATATAATTATTTGTGTAATATTAAATGACTATCTGTCCCGTGGGTGATTGGATGTTGTCATTTTTCTTTTTAAATCGCAATCTATAATATTTTGGCTATTTATTCTATAAATTATTTATATTTTATTATACTTCCAATATTATTACTAATTTTTTATGTATAAACTTAATTATTATGATAGAGCCAAATGTGATTAACTACAGATAAGCGCAGGGAGATTGGCAGTTGACTCAGGAGAGCAGCTATCCATTTTAATAGAGCGAGTATGTGGTTTATGATCCAAGACAGATTAGAGTTAGATATTAATAATATATATTCAAAAGCATTTTGTGATTATTTTTATATAAATCTGACAATAAAGTCAATTAAATTGGCAATATGTTGTCCAAATTAAGCAAGTAAAAGTTGAATAGAAGATGCCAAATAATTCATAGCTAGTAGAAGATGATGGCTCTGATGACGATAAATAGTGATGACAATAACAAACTAAGATTAAAAATACATAATCAATATCTTAACAAGTTATATAAGAAAAATAGATGAAAATTTATGATTTAAACCAATTTATTTATTATTTTTATTTCTTTATTTTTAACATGATATATTATTAGTGATTATGTATATAAATAGGTGTTAGTGATTATTAATACATATAATTTATTAAATTACAATTAATCTATCTAAAGTTTTTATATTAAATTTTTCAATAAAATTTCACTATTATATATATATTTTCAAGCAATCTGATACCATCAATCATTTTATGTTTCATGCTTATATAACCCTTATTTAGAATATGTGAAGAGCAGTCATACACGAACCTAGCGGATATAATAAATGAAATGCGTGACTATCTGGAGGAATTCGATGTGAATTGGGCAACTTACGAGTAACTATACGTTATCGAACTCATGCTGATTGAGTCTGATGCAAGGAGGTTCATTACTGAAGCGATTGAACTAGAAAAAGAAATCACAAGCGCTGAAGTTAGAGAAAGAGCTAAGGGGAAAATCATGGTAGACTGCCCTGACTATTAGAAAAACAGAGGCAAGTTAATTGAAATTATCAATAAAATCAATGCTGTTGCAAATCCTGAAGGGAAAGGTAGAGACGATCTACAGACTGAAATCATTTTCTAAGCTGAAGGAATTTGCAGAAGAGTATCTTCCAGCTAATCTAAAGCTGTTCGTAAATTAGCTGAAGCCATAAGAAAATCTTTCATGGGAATAAGATAATTACTGAGGAAATACGAAGAGAACATCGAAGGGGTAGATCCACAATTAAAAAATAATGCGGATCTAGTGAGCGCACTTGTTGAATTCGAATAGTCTTGGGAAAAAGGAAAAACTTACTTTGTCAATCCCTAGAAATGTTCATAATTACTGCATTTTACCTCTATGATTGAAGGTACAGCTGAGAAATACAGAAGTTTCTAAGAACAGATTGAAGATAGAGACACGGTGATTTTTGTTACTATACCTGCTCTGCTGATTTTAAAGAACTTGGATGAGGATGATAAGGGTATTTGTAAGATGTTCTTCCCACCTATGTTTGAAGATGACGCTATCGCCAAGGAAAAAGAGAAAGAATAAACTGAAGATTAAAATGGCAGGAAGAGTCTTGGAGGATCTTCTCAAGCACATACAATGTACCAAGTTTTGAAGAAGGACTACATAAATTTCAGAGCAAAATCTAAAAATACCTATGACTTCTATAACATCGTGGAAAAATCTGTGCTTGAAATGGAAGGAGAAGAATCGAATAGAATTAACGAAGAGTCTTTAAAGGAGAATGGTATGTGTAGAAATGATCTTCAAAAAATAGTGCAATAAATCAGGTTGCTCTCTATGTAGCTATAGAGACATAAGCCTGCTGATTGGAACGAGTTCTTAGATGTTGCTTTAGATAGTAGCTGAAACCATTCATTGTAAGCAATATTAAAGCCTAATTTAAATGATCCTTTTAAATTACATTGTATATGCGTAAAATATCTTTGCTTCAGTTACTTGATCTAACTAAAAATTGATTTTGAATTAACTTTCGGTATTTTTAATGTATAGTAAAGATATATTAATAAGATTTAAAGAGTTGCTTTTCATCGTCATTTATGTTTGCTAAAAATAGTGGCACCTTTTCATGTATCTATCTATTTTCATACTGATCTTTCTTTGTTTAATTTCTCTAACTGCTTGAATCCATCCTGTATGATTCCGCATGCATCCATAATTTCTTTTTCCTTTATGACCAAAGCAGGTGCGAGTCTAAGTGAATAATCGTGAGATGCCTTAGTCAAGAGGCCAAGTTTCATTAAAATATAAGCTAGATCATCTCCCTTTACTTTGGCATCATGAACAATCTCAATTGCTCTGAAGAGTCCTCTGCCTCTTTATTCCTTGAGGAGTGGGGACTTAATCTTTGAGAGTTAATCTGCGAAAACATCTCCCATAGCGAAAGCGTTTTCAACCATTCTCTCCTCAATTAAGGTCTGAATGGCTACTCTTGCTACTGCCATTCCTAGGGGATTTCCACCATAAGTGCTTCCATGATCGCCTGGCTTAATGTTCATCATAATGTGATCGTCGCAGAAGGCTGCACTTACTGGCATAGTACCACCAGATAGAGCTTTTCCGACTGAAAGAATATCAGGCTTAACTCCTTCCCAATCTGAAGCCATAAGTTTACCAGTTCTACCAAAACCAGTCTGTACTTCATCTAAGATCATTAGTACATTCAAAACCCCAAAACCCCTTAGTGAGGTTTAAAGTGCTTTGATTTGTAGGGTATAGTTGGGGTCTTATTGGGGTTAGTAGAGAAATTAGGTCAAATTGCAAAATGAGAAATAGAAATTAGCAAAATTTAGGGTCTATTTATGATGAAATCTATTTAGATTTACTGTTGCAGCTTAGGTATGGTACGAGTATTAATATTGACTTAGTCAAACCAGTCCTGAATTATGCAGCTATTGCAAAGCTACTAAACAAGAGTGCCTCAACTGTTAGATATCACTGCTTACTAGCTGTTTAACATTTTAATTCTGGCTCTTGAACGCATCCTGCAAGAAAATAAAAGTTCTCTCAGGCTCATATTGACTACCTCTGCGACTCGAGGACTTTGGAGTATTGGGCACACTTTCCATTAGACTAGCGAGCTGTGATGTTTCATCGCAAGTTTCCTGACATGCGTATCTCTCCTTAGACTATAGCCAATATTTATAGACGAAATGGTATTACTTTCAAGACTGTCAACAGAGTTAAGAAAGTGATTGATTTTACAGTGCCATTTTATAGCAATAATTTAAACTATATATATGATTAAATGCAGAGAGCTATTGATAATAACATCAAGTTCATACATGCAGATGAAGCTGTGTTTACGTTCAACACTTTTATCAATAAGCCATGGTACAAGAAGTATGATAACATAGAAATTTATGACTAAAAAGTAAAGGTAGTCACTCATGCAATTTTAGCTGGTATAAGTGAAGATTCAGGCTTAGAGAGTTATGTGATTCACCCTCGCTCTATTAAGCGAGAGTAGTATATAGAGTTCCTACATAAGCTCAGAGAGAAGTATAGCAACCAAGAGATCATTCTGTTTGTTGATAACCTTTCATTTCATCAGACTAAGGAGTCTAAGAAAGCTTATGAAGACCTAAACATAACTCCAGTTTATAACGTTCCTTATAGTCCTTAATTTAATGGAATAGAATTCTACTGGAGTTAAATCAAGACTCACTACAAGAAGCTGCTGCTGTATCATCTTATGCATGACTTGCCTATCGATACAGTAGACTTGATTCAAAGCAGCTGTAAGAGAGTGAGTGTAGATAAGACAACAATTGTGCGAGAGAGGGAAGAATGAATGTTTGTAAATAAGTTTTAGATTTAAACGAATGAATATATTCACATATTAAATTGACCCATAAATGGGTATGGGTTTTCTTTCTTCTTCTCTTCTTATGGCTTGTTTGGGCCCACATTTCTTCTCTTAGTGCAGCTCCTGCATCTATGTTCATTTCTTCTGGCTTTTAAACATCTTTATAAAGTCTCTTGCTCACTTCATAAATAGTCTATGACTTTCTCTCTCTTTAAACCTTTGCATGTTCTTTCATTAGGAATATACCAGTTCCAGGTTTCCCTGCAAAGTTATGAATCAAAGCTTACGAGAGAGGAATGGATGCTTCTTAAGCTCAGCGAACCAGGTCTCGCTTATTTGTATGCCTTGCTTTTTTTAATCTTCAGGAGAAATAGAGTAGCGTTTTTTGTGAGCTTCTTCAATGATCTCTCTGAGATAACTCTCTCTTAAAGTGCCTAGAAGAACACCAAAGAAGTAGCTCCTTTCTGGAAGTTTGTTAGAGAGTTGTTTCTTGGTAGGAATATAAACTACCAACTCTTCATCTTTCATCGCATTCATCGTAGAGATTAGTGACTGAAATCTCTGGGTAGTTTGGTATTTTTATCAACTTAATTTCATTGTTTTTGAAGGCTTTCTTCTCATCATACAGTATAGCTTTTAAGAAAGAAATTTTGGTACCTTCCATCGTTGGAAGGAATAATCCCACTATAGTATATGATTAAGTAGTTGCTGCATGTTTACCATGTTGAGTCAGGTATCGATATAGATCTTCCTTGCTTCTAAATCTTGAGATCATTTCTTAAGCTTCAACCCTCTTCATTGCAGTACTTATAGACTCCATCCTTGTTCCTTCTCTTCTTATTGAATTTCAAATTTTAATATATAGAGTTTTGGATCCTACTGCTTAAAATCTTAGTATAAAATATGGGCATCTTATAGGAGGTCAACCTGGTAAAGATACATGGAGAAAGTTTGCAGAAGCTGTAACAAACTGCAGAGATTGAGCTCCATTTTTATCAATTTAGTACCATTAAATTAGAACTAAATTTGTTTAAATTTAATTAGTACTGGTACTAAATTCGTTTAATTTTAATTGGTACCAATATAATAGTACCAAAACTTAATTAGTACCTAGTTTTAAACTAATGAGGTTTTAATGGAAAAGTTCCAATCTGGTTCAAAACCTAATTGGAACCAATACCAACCTGATTTTTTTCAATGTTGGTACCAAAATTAATAATATTAAGAATGAAATTAGAAAAGTTATAGTTATAAACTAAGTATAAATATGAGTTCTAACACCTTATAATCAACTATTATTGCTGCAGTGTCAACTCCTTTA
>ARYC01012419.1:0-11094 GCA_000711775.1 Oxytricha trifallax | reverse complement strand
ACCTGTAAGGCAAAGAAACCCACTGTAAGGCATGAAAAACCACCTGTAAGGCAAAGAAACCACCTGTAAGGCAAAAAAACCCACCTGTAAGCCAAAGAAAACCCATCTCTAAGCCAAAGAAAACCCATCTCTAAGCCAAAGAAAACCCACCTGTAAGACAAAGAAAACCCATCTCTAAGGCAAAGAAAACCCATCACTAAGCCAAAGAAAACCCACCTGTAAGCAAAAGAAAACCCACCTGTAAGCCAAAGAAAACCCACCTGTAAGCCAAAGAAAACCCACCTGTAAGCCAATTTAAACCCACCTGTAAGCCAATTAAACCCACCTGTAAGCCAAAGAAAACCCATCTGTAAGCCAAAGAAAACCCATCTGTAAGCCAAAGAAAACCCACCTGTAAGCCAAAGAAAACCCATCTGTAAGGCAACGAAAACCCATCTGTAAGCCAACGAAAACCCACCTGTAAGCCAACGAAAACCCACCTGTAAGCCAAAGAAAACCCACCTGTAGCCAAAGAAAACCCACCTGTAAGCCAAAGAAAACCCACCTGTAAGCCAAAGAAAACCCACTTGCTCTATAAAATAATACTAATATATAATATATTATAATTTATTTTCATTAAAATCCTCTAGCCACAGAGGCACAGAAATAATTCTTATTATATATATTTTTAATTTAATAATAACCTTCACCTACAGATATTGTATATAAAAAGTAGAAGTAGTATGTGACCATCATCAACAGATCATGTGTAAAACAGGTATTTGTTGTTGGTGACCATCATGAACATTTCATAAGTATAAAAGGTATATGTTGTTGGTAATCATCATCAACACATCAGGCTAACACAATAAATTGGTTGTTGGTCTTACTCATCGACATTACATAGACAGACGATGCTTATTTAATATAATAGTTGTTGGTGTGACTTATCAACAATTCATAGACAGACGAGGCTAATTAAATGGGTTACTTGTTGGTGAGTCTCATCGACAGTTAATAGACAGATAAGGCTAATTGAATATATTACTTGTTGGTGAGACTAATCGACAGTTCAAAAGTCTGACACCAAAACCCAAAGGGATAGCCAAAAATGAGGAAATTAACTGCAAAATTACGCCAGTCCTCAACGAAGCGAACATTGAGTGTACTGCACCATTAAACCAAAACCCTATTTCTTGAAATATGAAAACCCTAGATGAAACTTGAAAACCATATCGACTTAATAACTTAATTTCTTTTAGATAACCTGAAAAAAGGCTGACGCCAAAACCCAAAGTGAAAGCCAAAAATGAGGAAATTATTATCTTAAGCTAACTTTTAATTTTAAAGTATATTATATGTAGTTAATAAAAACCTAATTTAAGTTTTCAAAATATTTTTTTAATTTATTTTCATTCACATCTTTACATAGACAGATCATGCCTATATAATGTACTTGTTATTTCAATTTAAACATAAAAAATATTAGATTTATATACTTCATATGTTAATGTACAAATAATAAACATTAAATATATATATTTTGCTTATTCAATGTACAATCTGTTGGTGTGAGTCACCGACAATGTTAAGACAGATTAATTTAATAAAATATACATTCTGTTGGTGTGAGTCACCGACAGCACATAGACAGATTTATGTAATAAAAAATACATTCTGTTAGTGTGAGTCACCGACAACACATAGACAGATTTATGTAATAATATGTCTATTCTGTTGGTGTGAGTCACCGACAGCGCATAGACATATTTATGTAATAAAATATACATTATGTTGGTATGAGTCACCGACAACACATAGACAGATTAGGTTTATATAATGTACAAGTTGTTGGCAAGGATCATCGACATAACACCGACATATCATTCAATTTAATTATTAATTTGTTAGTGTCCTTCACATTCACTAAAATTGCTTCAAACTATAACTTTAATATATATTCTTATATTATTAAAAAATAAAATTAATATATGTTATTTATTTTAATGTATATATATAATTAAAAGATTTTAACATGAATTTTTTATGTAAATTAAATATTATTAATTAATCATTATTTTTTGAATTTCTTGATTGTGTGAGTCTTTACAAATATATCCAATGAGGGATTTACAACAAATCTGAAGCATCTATGAGTTTTCCTGTTCCTATGTTGAATATTTTCTTGCTTGCATATTACAAGTAAAATACTTGATTTTTCTCGGCATTTTAATAAATTTTTATTTATATTATTTAATTTTTAAATTTATACTATTTAATAATAATTTAAATATTCAAAATTAAATATTTAAATTTAAATATTAAAATTTTTGATATATATACATTACTTTTTATTTAAATAATAATATTATTTTAAATGGGAAAATACGACAAGTTTTATGTGTGCCTTTAATGCGGAAAACAAGATATTCACCGATCAAAGAGGTTCTTTCATCCATGTGCCAAGAATTCAAACGACAGTGTAAACATATACGTTTTACAAAAACAAATAAAAAAAGAAAAGAAATAAGAAAATAAACCAAAACAGACAATTGCAGTAACTACAGATGATCATTATGGGAAAAGCAAATAGTACAATTGCCAACTAGACATAGACAAACTTGATATACAACCAGTCAACAAAGATAGCACTATTATATAAAGAGGAGGGGTTTGGGTAGGAATTGCAAGACTTAAAGACTAATATTAGCTCCCAAAAGATATGGTCATAAATGAAGAATTTGATGAAGATAACTACAACCCAAGACCATTCTGCTATAATTTAATTTATAAATGATTATTTAAATAAAGTTTTAAATATTTTTCAAATTATATTTTTATACTATAATCATATTGTATTTATAAAATCTTTCAAATTAATCTTCTATATAATAACATATGTGAAAATATACTATCGGACACAAATCAAGGATTTATATGTATCAGTTATTGGTCATCTTCACTAACAATAAACCAACAGATCATGTTTTTAAAAGGTATATCTTGTTGGTGACAATCACCGACAGATCATGTCTATAAAAGGTATATCTTGTTGGTGACCATCACCGACAGATCATGTCTATAAAAGGTATATGTTGTTGGTGACCATCACCGACGATCATGTCTATAAAAGGTATATCTTGTTGGTGACCATCACCGACAGATCATGTCTATAAAAGGTATATCTTGTTGGTGACCATCACCGACAGATCATGTTTTTAAAATTGAAGTGGTTTATGTTGATCACTAGCATATATTAAATTAATAAATATAGTTTTTATTCAATTACTCTTAATCAATGGTAATGTATATTAACTTATATTTTTAATCCATAAGATGGACAACTTAATTAATATATTATAAGATGTTTCTTATATTATATTGGAAATAATTATTTTAACTCACATTTAGATTTTAATATTAAGACTTTTATAATACACTATTAATGACTACATTATATTTAATTAAATTATTATTACTATATAAAATATTTATTCATAAATAATATTCTCGAATTATTATAACATAAATAAATTTAACTTATAATTTATATATTTTATAATATTTTTTCAATTGAATTAAAAATCTTTTAAAAATTATTATTTTTAATACATATTTTATAATTATTTTATTCCTGATAAAAATCTTCTCTATGAAAAATTTAATAAATACTATATTATATTTGCCATTTTATTGTTATTAATCGTAATTATAGTCTCTAAGGATTTAATTAATAGTATGTATACAATTTTACAATTAATATTTAAATTCTTTTTCTGTTTATTACATATAAATACATTATTATATTATATTATATTTACAATTTAATTAATGAAAGATAACAAAATGTATTTACCTAAATAATATATTACACTTTTATATATTTTATATTTTATTTTATAAAACTAAATAAAATAATTAAATTTATTTTATTATATATTATTTATATTTATTAATCTTGTTAAACAAATGGCATGAATTAATTTAATAATTAATTTGCAAATTATTTAATACTATTACAATTATTATATAAATACATATGAAATTTATAAAGTTAAATAATATTTATATGTTAAAAAATTATTAATGAAATTATTTTCTCAATCAATATGTTTATTTGTAAATAAGTAAATGATGGAATTCATCATTATCTTATAGTATTTATAAGACATCAGGTATCTCTTAGCAGTGTAATTTAATTATTTTCCTATCTAGGGTATCACATCTCCACCATCCATCCAAGAATTCTTAATTATGATGTTACCCATCTCTGAAGTAACTAACAAAATGATTGTTAGATTATTTAATTTAATCCATGTGGATTCCAACTAGCCCAATCAATTGATAATTTTTATTCTAGAAATCAAACTGCCCTCTAACTCCAAGTCTTTTAATTGAGTCTTATTATCCATGTGTAATGATTAAGTATCTTGGGATATTATTGTAATGCTTTTAAAGTGATACTGCATAATTTCCATCGTAACATCTGCCACAACTCTATACATCATTTTCTTGAGATTTTAGGAAGGCATACTCAACTGTTCCATCATCATTAATATCATCATCATCTGAGTAATTAATATTTTAAAAGGCAGATTCAACATCGTTGTTTTGTTATAGATTGCCACAAATAGTGCAATTTGCAAAGGCTGAATAATTTAATGAGAACAAGAGATTTTGATCAAAGTATCTTTCTATATCATATAGTTCACTTGCACTTTCTTAAAGGTGTTATGGTAAATCTCTTCTCATTTATTGTATTCCGTCCTATTATCTTTCATCTGTGTTGGCTTCATTATAAACTTTATCCACATCAATAACTGAAAGAGCAAAGCATGCATCATTTAAATGGTTATTTGTTATTCCATTACCAACTTAACAATCAATATCATAGTTGAACATTGTGAAGAAGTAAACAGTTGCAATACTATCGTGTAAACATGAATTCTTATACCAACAAATCCAGGGATAACTAGTTCTCACTTATTGTACTTATTATTAATCAACTATGTTTCTTTAATTAGTTGAGGTATCTATTTACATTGGTGAATCACTTTCTACTGGTATTATTAATTTTTTAGGAGTTTTGGGTATTTTTATAATTTTTCTTTTATTTTCCTTCACCGACAGATTAGGTTACTTTACTGGGGTAATCTGCATAGATTCAATTGGAGTGGGTAATTCTGAATTAATTTGCATGTTTTCAAGATTTAAAGTTGCTTCTTCAAATATCTTTTTCATATTCAAATCTTAGTCTGCCCTTCTTTTTGATAAGTTGCCAATTTTTTAAAACACTTCTGGTTCTGGTTATTATACTTCATCTTCCTACTATTCTTAAATAACTGTATCGCTAGTGAAAAGCTTCTTGTATCCACTCTCTATTATAACATTTAAGTCAACTTCTCTAAGTTTTGTTTTTATAATTTGTAACTATAATTCGTCCATGACATTGATCTTCACCGACAGAAGTTCTAAGATTTTTTATACAACACCGACAGTTTATAAACGTATCTTTTCATTTTCCCAAATTTCTTGTTTATTCTTATAAACTCTAATCATATGTTATGAATGCTTGATTGTTGTTTTTGGATCGAAATCAACTAATAGAACACCGTCAAGAGTAGGACATCTTGAAATTGCTGTATAGAATTATCCTTCTCCAAATATATTTTGACAGTCAATGATTACTTTATTGAAGCTTAATCCTTATGCTTTATGAATAGTGCTTGCATATGCTTCTACAACTGCAAATTGGTTTCTTTGTAATTTCTCTTAATTTATGTTGAAAGGAATTTCTTCATAATGTTTCCCTAAGTATTGAATTTCACCTGTTTTATAGTTCTTTATTTTCATATATGAGTTATTTGGCCCTATTTCTAATAAAGTAGCAAGTTATCCGTTGGCCATTTGAAAATGTAAGTCGAAATTTCTAGTAATCATAATTTTACTGCCAATGTGTAATTCAACTCTTTGTGGTAATTTTGTCTATGCATTCAGTAAGTTTAGCATATTAACATCTTTTCTAAAAAGACTGTTGTGATTTATTCTTTCAGGTTCTTCTTGAGTAATATTGTAGTCTTCTGACTCTATAATAATAGCTTCTTCTCTTTCTAAAATGTGATTGACATATTAGTTGTATCCATGGACTTATTCTTTAGTTGAAACAAGAATATGGTTTTGAGTGTCACCGACAACACTCCAACATGACTCTTCTGTAATATCTAATTTTCTTTATTCTAAAGTGTAAATGTCATTAAGTGTATGTTTATTTGTTCTTATTCTATTTAGTAATGCATTGAAGCTCTAATCTTCCTTTTATCTGAAATTCTCATTAAGTATAATCCAATCAAAGTTCTATGTAAACAATTATCCGAAACACATACAATTGTTTGTCACTGTGTTGTTGGTGAACTCATTTTTCTATTAAATTTGAGTTTATAGTAAGTCTCCACATAAAATAATACTTTTTCCACCAAATAATTTACTTCTTTTAAATGGATTTAGTGCTGTTATTCTGCATATGTCTTCAATTTTCTTGAAACTTGATTCTGATAATAGCGATACTTCATCAATTACTAATACATCTATGCTTGAAATTGTTTTTTATAGTCTGATAAGGGGTCTATTTATTTTACTTTGTCAAGTCCTTCATGCATCTTCATTAATGAGTGGATTGTATCTCCATTTATGTTACCAGCAGCTATACCAGTAGTTGCTGTCAAAGCTACACTTAATCCTTTTAAGTAAGTGAGAAAGGCATGTAATAATTTTATTAAGAAACTTTTGCCATTACCTGCTCCACCAGTGATGAACACCAACAGTTCTTTCTTTTAAATGAACATTTTGTCATAAATAAAACTAAAAGCTGCTAATTAGTCTTCTGAAAGTAAATTGTTTAGGATTTGGTTTTGAATGTATAATACTAAAACAGCTTCTGCTCGTGGATTGTAGTTGAATGTTTTTCTAATATATTTTTCTATTTCAGTCTTGTCTACATATTATTCTAAGAATTTAAGTGGTTAAATGTCTTTGTTCTTCTTTTTAGACAGTATATCACCCATAACCTCTTTCATATCATTCATGTCTTATTCCATTATTTCATCGACAGCATATATTTATCTTTATACTGATCTTATTTGTTCATTCTTAAGATTTTGTTCTTTTATCAGGTCTAAAAGCATTTGTTGGAGTCTTAATTTTGATATTTTTGAAACTTTCCACAACATTTTATAGTCATCAGTCATCAATGAGTCTTACATTGGAATTAAATTTAACAGTAAACATTCTATGTACCAGCTCTTGTGTTTGTTCTATTCTGAAAACATTCTATAGGTTCTATGTGGCTTCTTCTCTAAATATATTTTGAAGTAATAAGTTTCACCGTCACTTGGGTATAATTTGTTGATTGATAATATTATATCACTTTTTCTTTTCCAGTAAAAAACATTTGTAAACCCTTTGACAGCAGAATTACATAGATCTGTCGGTGTCTTTGGCACACGGGCATTTCCTCGACAATATTTTACATTTTTCAGAAAGTCAAAAAATGTCATTCTTTCTTATTAAATTGGTCTTTTTAAGTAATACTGATATGGGCCATCTTAGTAAATGTCCTCATCGTCACCCTCTAGGCTAGCAAGAACAACATCCTTTTTCAAAATTCTCATTTTATTTTCTAGTAGATTCACATAAAAGTATACGACTTTTGGCTTTCTGATTACCATTTTCAATCTTAATAATATCCATATTGCTTCACAAATATGTACAACTCCTAATTTCAAATGCTTAAGTACTTCTCTTTGTTAAGGATCATCTGACTAATATATCATTTTGGCTAGCATTCCTGGTTCTTTTTTTGTCACATATTTTATTACATATTATGCTGAGTCGCTGTGAGTCATTCTCATTACACAACAATTTGATTACATGAATTTAAGTACTAATGGATTGAATGGAGCTACTCTTCTGTCTTCTTCTGTAATTCTTTTATAATAAAATCTGCCATTTTCTGACTTATCATAGTCACTTAAAGGCTATGGATATCCATATTTACAAATTTCTGGTTCTCCTTCTTTATAACAGCGACCAACTCTACAAGTGTGTATCATATACTTTCTAACTAATTCTGCCAATTCATCATCATGAGTAGGTACTCTTGCTTATACAATATATCCGTCATTAAGTCTTTTTTCATCTTCTTTATCTATCCAAGTAAATACATGCAAATGTGGTGGTCCTCTTAATTAAAATTCGTATCTTTCAAAAGTCATTAAAACTCTACCAAAGATGCCGGCGTCCTTCTTACCCGCGTTGATCATCTACATGCACAACCTACTTTTTAAATAAAAGTTTGCCACTGAAGCTAGGGCACTATTCCAATATCTTCTATCTTCTTTATTTTAATTTTTTAGTCGTTGTAAGAATTCATCAGATTCATTATGTGTAAGCGTTGTAAACAATTATGGAAATGGAATACCATATTTTCGTAATCCTTCTAATAGCATTGCTTCTAATTCTTGTCCTTTTGCAGAATAATATGCTGAACTTCCAACGTGTTGATTTGATAGTCTATGAGTCCAATAATAAGCTTTCCACTCTCCCATATCTTTTTATGATAAGACATCTTTCGCCGACAGAGGTTTTTCATGCTAATCTGGATGAACTGATTTTACTCCTCTTGAATAAGAGATCATTTATTCTTTTCTTTTTCTATCAAATAACCAGAAAATGTAATCGTAATGGTTTCTAAACTCTGACCGACAGCTTAATAACTTCATTTTTGCATATTCTGTAATAGTCATTTCATTTTTGTAAGATGAATTGAAGCCACCTGTACCAGTTGGGAATAATGTTGGAAATAATTTTTCTTCTAAATATTTGTCACTATAATAAACTCTATTTCTTCTCAATTCATTAACTCCTTGGTCTTCTTCTTATTATATTTTTTCTTCCTAATCTTCTTTTCGCTATTATTCTTCATCTTTGAACTTTTCTTCAACATCTTTTAAAATATCATCAATTTTTACTTCGTTACTGCCGATGTCTCTCAAATATTCTTCAAATGCTGCCAGTCTATGTAAATCTCCAATATTAAATAATTCTCTTTGATGGTCTTGTGTCGATGAAGGTACTAAATATATTTCTTTGTCGGCAGAATCATTTTTATTATATGTCTCAATATAAACTTCACTTTACTGAAACCCCCTGGTTATTCTTGTTTTAAAGCTTTCATTTTCAAGTAAATCTTTTAACCTTTGATTTGTAGCAACTGCTTGCCAAACTTCATAAGTACACAAGAATTTTTTATATAAGTGGTTAATTTCTTTGAGTTTTTGTATAGCCAAATCTATTTTGGCTTTATCTTTTGAGGATATATGTTGCGTCCAAGTTTAATCTAATGCTAATTTATGCATTCCTACATCACCATTAAAAAGTCTGAAATGAGTATCTCCAGTCATCATTGTATAGTTAGAATTTGCAATATTCTGAATATATGAGTAAATGTAACCTAATCTAATGTTTGCTTCTAAAGCCTTTTTCTTAATATTTTTTATTTCATCAGGAACTGGTATATCTCTTTCTGGAATTGCAAATGTTAATTCATTCTTGGAACAGAAATAACAAATTTTGAAAGTATTGACATCATCTTTTATTTTACTTAACACTTCATCAGCAAATTCTGGAAAGTTAGTTTATGCACGTGTTTTGCCGGTGATCTGCTCAATAACTGCCCATTTATCTTCTTTGTGTAAATCTATTAATTAAGCTCTACTACCACAACATGCACAAATGTATTGCTTAATACTTTTTTCAAGTACTCGATTCTTAAGTGATATTTATTTTGTGAACTTACTAAACATGTTCAAATAGTAGTCTAAAGTATTTTCCTATATAGCCTGATAGTGATTACTAATATATTACCAATTCTTATGTTTATTGTGTAGTACATTATTGTGAAGATCATTTTGTAATCTTGATAAATGTGTAATCTAAAACTCGTTGATTTCTAAAAGATTTGCAATAATATTTTTGCTTTTTAATAATTTATCAGCATACTAATATTCATCTTCTTTTATAAAGAACAATTTCTTAATAAATGATTTTTCATTCCCACTAATTGCTAATTTTGTATTATTCCTAATTCTATGGTAAAAAATTAAATGAGCTAGATTTGTTGTTAATGTAAGCCTACTAAGGAATCGATCTCTATGTATATCATCATATTCTGGAAAAATCATACGTAATTTATCATAAATTTCTTTTTTTGCTTTTATTTGTCTGTACATATACCACATTAGCAATTTATCTTCATCAACATCATATTAATTTAATATATCCTAATTGACATATTTATAGTTATGATTTTGTTCTTTTACTTCTTTTTAAATAATGTTGAATTTTGCAAGTACCTTTTCTGACATTTTTTATTACTAATATATTGCCATCATTCAGTCAAACAAGTCATCTGATATTATTTCTTAAAGATTTCCAAAAAAGTATAAATTTGCAACTGCATGACTAAGTTTAAGCTAATCTTCCATTTTAAAAATATTTTGAAAATCTGATTTGATACTTTCTAAGTCTAGACTGTGTACTTATGAATTTTCTTCCTCCATATATTATTTTGTTGTGTATGTATTGATTTGTTCTGATTGTTGATTTTATGACACCGACAGGGTAACGGTGTCAATCTGTTGTTGGTCGACAACCATTTAGACCTAAGTCTAAAGATTGCTTTCCTAAGCCCTCTACCCTTCCATCAAAACCGAAGTTTACAAGTCGGGAGTTTATCTTTCTCTTTCTAATTTATTTGCTGTTGATTGAGAATCGAATCCGAAACAAAGGACGAAGCTTAAAGCTATCCCGAAGACTATCTAGCAATCTTCTAGTTTGGATTTAATTCATTTTGGTTCTTGTTTTGTTGATTCATTTAAGAAATTTAAATTTTAATATTATAATTATTTTTAATATTTTACACTAATATATTTCATATTTAAGTTTAAATATTCAAAATTCATTTTCATTTTCAAAATAATTTTTTAATTATATATTAAATTTTATATAATATTTTCATAAAGTAAAATAATAATTTTATTAAAAAGAATTTAATATTTA
>ARYC01012418.1:0-11287 GCA_000711775.1 Oxytricha trifallax | reverse complement strand
AAAAAAATTAAGTTTTAAACATAATATAAATATATTGTCTTATTCTTAAAATTAAACCATTATTGTTGAAGTGCCAACTTATATACAGATTTAGTATAGTTAGAGAGGTTATAAGAATATATTAATTGATATATATATATAAATTTGAATATAAATGTGACAGCAAACTTAAATCGCATAGCAGAGTCTCTTGTACTGTTCTGTGATAGTTACTAAAAGCCAGGAATCATATATATTGAAAAGGAACCTGAGATTAATGCCCTTCAATTTTAATCAGAGGTTATTGCCTTAAAGTATTAAATAAAAAGTGAGAGTAGAGATGAAAGTTCAAACATAAATTGAAAATTTTGACGAAAAAAGTACTGCAACATATTTAAAGCTATAAAAACTTTGAATATTAATAGTGTATAACTTATTTCTCAAATGAGACAAGCTTAAAGATGCACAAGAAAAGATAAACTATATAAATATCAATAAAAATTGTAAAAAGTTAATATTAAGCAATTCTATATAAAAACTATAATAAAATAATCATCACTCTTTAAACAATTTGTTATAGTTTAATCCCATTGCCTATTCATTTTCTCAAGAGTCTGCACTTTTTGTAAACTATCAATGGTTAAAAAATTAATAATACACGCTTTGCTTTACAGTTTATACATATAATTTAAAAAGCTATTAATTTAAATAATTTATTTTATTAAGGTTTTGTTTATAATTATACAAAATTTGCTGATCTTCTTCGCAATAATGGATTTTAGTAAAACAAAGTCATTTTAAGCATGATAAAATAGATGGCAGGTATAAATGAACTACAAATATGAAACCTTATATAGACTCAGATAAATTTAAGAAGTATAAGAAAAAGCTCCACCTCAGAAAGTTCATGAATAAAGATAAAAAAACTCAAAAACTTGTACTAAATTAGAGAAAATCAAATCTTCGGATCCCCAGTACAAATCTTGAATATTGAAAGTTCTAGAACAATTCTTGGATTCCAGATCTATTCTTAGAGATCTGAATATATAATTTTAAATAATCATAACATTGATGCCATATTAATGACAGTATATAAAAAATATTGGATATAATCAAAACCCCAAAACCCCTTAATGAGGTTTATAAGTGCTTTGATTTGTAGGGAATTTGTTAGGGGTTGGGGTTATTAATAGGTTTTAATGTGAAATTTATAGTAAATTTATTTAATTTAATCACTCAAAATGCACTTTTGGATCAAGTGGTAGAGGTCTGAAGTTTATCTTACTTAACCACAACTCTATCTGCTCTATTGATATGTCTGATCTTGATTTTGGTTTAATTATTATTGACTCTGTCATTTTTTCCTTTGATTGAGATACTCTTGTTTTGTCAATAAATTGCTTTATTCTTTGTCTTGCATCCTTCTCGCACCTTGTTGAGTAGTAATCGTTGCGAGGCATATCGCACCCTATTATTATTATTATTGCTGTTAAAGCCCACACATCCCACTGTCAGTCTCCATCTCTCCAGTCTTCTCTTTCTGGATAATAGCCTGGAGTTCCCTTTATACTTCCAAGCCTTGATACTTCCACCTTTAATGCTCTGTTGAAGTCAATAATTGTCACTGTCAAGGTGAAAAGTTTATCATTATATTCTCAGGCTTCAAATCTTTATGCAAAACCTAGCTGATGAGCTTAGGTTGATATTAATCCAAGCTATCTATGATTTCTTTGATCAGTTATGAAATCTCTGAGTGTCATTTCAAAGAGTGGTAGTTTGAAAGCTACATGATCTTTGGTTAGGAGAACAGCATCTACCTTTATAAAGTATTTGCACTCTTTAAACTTAACCTGAGTGAGCACTTAATATTCATTAGTAAACTCCATTTAATATTTATCATCACTAAGGAGATAGTTGAAAGGATATACCTTGAAAGCATACTGATGATCCTTAATAACTTTCTTGTCATAGGAGTCCTCTAGAATTAGGTAGCTTAGAGAGAAGTATCTAAATCAATCTATGCAAGTACTGGAATTTTCTTGTATTATATTTTAATCAAGATTTTAGTGACCTCTGATGCTAAGAGGTTGCGTGCAATCCTCAAATGCTCTGATTCGCTTGCTTGTTAAAAATCAGCAACTTAAAGAGGCTCCCTTGCTTCTCTTTTTATGAGGAACTTCAGTTAAGAGTCTTAATCTTCAACTTCTATTTCTTTTCTTGTGGGCTTTTAAAAGATGCTTCTTTAAGTCTCTTGTATGAGAGTACTGCTTATGGCACTCAAAGCAATCATACTTTCCATCAACTTTGTCAGGCCCCTGCTCTCCCTCTCGCCCCCTGCACTCCTCCCCTCCTCCGCCCCCCCTCGGCCCCCCCCCATCGCTCCTTCCCCCCCGCCCTCTCCCCGCCCCCCCCCTCCCTCCTTAAGTATACAGTAGGCTTAGCTTCCTTATGGACCTTCATATGCCTGTACCAGCTAGATTTATGAGTTAAGTCTCTTCACACTTCTCACAAAAATATACTTCAACTTCCTCTGCTTACATTGAAATTTCATTTCTAACTTTCTCACTCCTCTCTGTCTCCCACAAGCTTGTTTGCCATTTATTTTCTATTATTAATTTCTATATTAATAACAGATACCTCAAGTGATAGCTCTTGTAGTTCTTTATGAGAGTTCATCTCGCAGCTATCACACTTTTTATTGCTGCCAAAAGTAAGTCTCATTTAGTTTGATGGAAGTGCTGTTGTTTTTTTTTAAAATATTAGCGCCATATTTAAATTTGAATTTAAAATATAAAACTACCTCTATAACTGAGAGCTTATATGAGAGTTTTGAGGGCATACAAGTTTCAAGGGAAGTTTTAAGAGTATTAGATGAGAAAAATGAGCAGTAAGAAACTATTCAGCTCTAAATATGGGTGAGAAAGTAACCATTATTTCTATGCACCTAATTAAGTACTTACTGCTTTAGGAGGTATTTAGTGATTTTATGATTAAATTTAGGGTGCTCCTAATTAAGTACTAGAATTAATTAATGCTCCTATTAAAGTACTTCCATTTTAGAATCTGCTCTTAAATAAGTACGTACGAATTTAAATTAAAAATATGGAACTATAACAGTAGAAATTGATATTAATCTCTCAAGTTTGACCCCAGTTCTCAAAACCTTCTCCATAACCTACTTAGAGGTTGACCTCCTATAGGATGCCCATATTTAATAGAAAGTTTTACAGAGGTATATAATTGAAATCAATAAACTTAAACTTGAATATCATTACTTAGATCTGTAAACAAGATGGAATCAATGATTGATGCAATGAAAAGAATGGAAGCACAAGAATTGATTCAAAAATTTAGAAGCAAGGAGGATATGCATTGCTACCTGGTGTAGTAAGGTAATGAACTCATAGTAACTAATCTTTGTTATGTAGTTGGTTTGTTCCTGCCAACGATGGAAGGTACTAAAATTTCATTTCTAAGAGATATACTCTGCGAAGAAAAGAAAGCATTGAAAACTTAAGATATAAAGTTTACAGAGATTACAAACTATCCAGAAATCTCAGTGACTAACTTATATGATGATGCTTTGAATGACCCAGAGGTTTTGTAGTACCTGCCTACTAAGAAGCAGTTGTCAGATAAACTACCTGAAAGAAACTATTTCTTTGCATACTTGCAACTATCAAAGGTGATTACTTCAAATAAATTATTCAATCATAAGAAAAGGTACAGCATCTCTTCAGAAGATAAGGACAAACAAGGGATCAAGATAAGTGAGAGCTGGCTATCAGAGCTGCAGAAGCACCCTTATATTTCAAGTACAATTTGCAGGTTAACTCTTTTAAAAAATCTGGTACTGACATCTTCTTGATAAAGGAATGGGGCAAGCTTCACAGAGAGCGAAAGTCACAGACAAAATATGAAGTTAACAAGAGACTTTATTCAAATATTTATCCTCCAGAGTCAATGAACATAGATGCTGAAGCTGGCAGCAAGAGAAGAAACCTAGGCCCAAGCAAGCCTCAAGAGGAAGAAAAGATAGAGAAGCCAGCTCCATCTAAAGAATTTTAAATGCGACTTATATATTCATTAACTTAACTACAAAACTTATTTATATACATTCACTCTCCCTTCTTTAGCAAACTTTTATGCCAACAAATTATCAACTCTCTAAAGAGAACTTCTTATAAAATTAGCTGTATCGATAGGGAGGTCATGCATCAAGTGGGAGAGCAGCAGTATCTTGTGATGATCTTTTAATATACAACAGTAGAACTGAATTCCATTAAAATAGGACTGTAAGGCACTTTTATGACTGGCTGTATCTAAGTTGTTCATAACTTTTCCTTGTATCTCTAGTATTATGAACAGAAAGATTATCAACAAACAGTATAATCTCTTATTCAGGGTACTTCTCTCTCAGCTGTTCTAAAAAAATTATTTACTAATCTGTCTTAATAGAGCGAGGATGAATAACATATGTTTCTAAACCAGTATCCTCACTAATTCCTCCAAGAATTGGCATTGTTATATACCTTTACCTTTTAGTCATATACTTCTATATTACTATGCCTCTAATACCAAGACTTCTGGATGAAAGTGTTGAAGGTAAACACAGCCTCGTCAGCATGTATAAACTTAATATTATTCTATTAGGTTCTCTCATTTAATTATAAATATAATTTAAGTTGTTGTTTTAAAATGGTAGAGTGAAATCAATCACTCTCTTGATACGATTCACACCTTTTTAATAGATACCATTTCGTTTATAGATGTTGGCTATAGACTAAGCAGAGATCTTTAACTCAGGGAATTTGCGATGAAACATAGTAGCTCGTTGGTCAAAAGAGAAGTGAGCCCAATACTTCAAGGTTTTCTTATTAATAAGATAGTAAATATGCTTCTATAGAAACTTTTACTACCTCTTAGGCTTAGAATTCAGCTACTATTGCTTTAATTATAGTGCTATAAGACAGTGGGAGCGAACAGTTGACGGACTTCGCTTTAAAAGTAGCGCAATAGACTTAAAGTTTAGTACTGGCTTGATTTATTCACTGTATATATCACATCCATAGCGCAGTTTAAACACTAAATCTATATATTCTTCTTCATAGATAACCCCAAAAGCTTGCTATTTAAGTCTCGCATTTAATTAATAACCTCAACCCCTAACAAATTCCCAACAAATCAAAGCACTTATAAACCTCATTAGGGGGTTTTGGGGTTTTGAATGATTAAATACAAAAATTATATGATATTTTTTTAAATGAAATATCTAAACTTGTAAGAGCTCCTGTCTGACAACCAAAAGTTTTTTAAAATAAGATCTTAATTAAAAAATTGTCATTATCCTAGTTAAGTTTGGCTTAAAAATCACTAATAAAATACAAAAAATATATAATTTGACAATTATTGAGATGTGAGTTATGTCAAATGAACTGTTGCTTCTTATCATAAATTCACATACTTTAACACTTTGGTTGTTGGATAATAGAGGGTCGTTATCTTTCTTCTTTAAATAAAAAAGATATCTCGAGGATGGACAATTCGTTAATTTCAAACATTAGTTAAAAGTTATAAGACATTCAAATTTATTAAATTAAATTTATCAACCTCACTTGACATTCACAATTTGTCATACACTCGATATATCTTTTAATGTTAAGAAGGAAAGATAACTACCCCCTCCTATATCAAAAACAAAGTGTTAAAGCTATGTGAATTTATGATAAAGCCACAGGTTCAATTGACCATTAACTCATCTCAATAATTGCAAAATATATATTTTTTGTATTTTATTAGTGATTTTTAAGCCAAACTTAACTAGGATAATGACAATTTTTTAATTAAGATCTTATTTTAAAAAACTTTTGGTTGTCAGACAGGAGCTCTTACAAGTTTAGATATTTCATTTAAAAAAATATCATATAATTTTTGTATTTAATCATTCAAAACCCCAAAACCCCCTAATGAGGTTTATAAGTGCTTTGATTTGTTGGGAATTTGTTAGGGGTTGAGGTTATTAATTAAATGCGAGACTTAAATAGCAAGCTTTTGGGGTTATCTATGAAGAAGAATATATAGATTTAGTGTTTAAACTGCGCTATGGATGTGATATATACAGTGAATAAATCAAGCCAGTACTAAACTTTAAGTCTATTGCGCTACTTTTAAAGCGAAGTCCGTCAACTGTTCGCTCCCACTGTCTTATAGCACTATAATTAAAGCAATAGTAGCTGAATTCTAAGCCTAAGAGGTAGTAAAAGTTTCTATAGAAGCATATTTACTATCTTATTAATGAGAAAACTTTAAAGTATGGGCTCACTTTTCTTTAGACCAACGAGCTACTATGTTTTATCGCCAATTCCCTGAGTTGAAGATCTCTGATTAGTCTATAGCCAACATCTATAAACGAAATGGTATCTATTACAAAGGTGTTAATCGTATGAAGAGAGTGATTGATTTCACTCTGCCATTTCACAACAACAACTTAAATTATATTTATAATTAAATGCAGAGAACCTAATAGAATAATATTAAGTTTATACATGCTGACGAGGCTGTGTTTACCTTCAACACTTTCATCCAGAAGTCTTGGTATTAGAGGCATAGTAATATAGAAGTATATGACTAAAAGGTAAAGGTATATAACAATGCCAATTCTTGGAGGAATTAGTGAGGATACTGGTTTAGAAACATATGTTATTCATCCTCGCTCTATTAAGACAGATTAGTAAATAATTTTTTTAGAACAGCTGAGAGAGAAGTACCCTGATAAGAGATTATACTGTTTGTTGATAATCTTTCTGTTCATAATACTAGAGATACAAGGAAAAGTTATGAACAACTTAGAATACCGCCAGTCAAAACCCCAAAACCCTTTCAATAGTTTGATTGAGTTATTGATTGATAAAGCAGACTATTAGTGCATACTTTATTATGGTTTTTATAGGGTTTATGTAGGGGTTTAATGTTTAAATGTATTGTATATTAGTGTGTATTAGAGGTACTTTATTTTTACTATTCACTCAAACAATACTTTTGCATCATGAGGCAACTTTCTAAACTTTATTTATCTTATCCAGGTTACAATTTAGTCTATTGTATGGTCCGCTTTATGGTTAGGCTTAATGATTATCTACTCAGTCATATCTTTCATTTTACCTTTTATCTTATTCTTGTTTAATTATTGCTGTATTCTCTGTTTTGAATCTTTCTCTCTCTCTTACAGCTATAGTAATCATTTCTTGGCATATCGCATTCAGCAATAATTGCTGCTAGAGCCCATAAATCCCACTTAATATCACCATCTCTCCGGTCCTCTCTTTCTGGAAAGTATCCAGGAGTACCATAAACATTGCCAAGTTCTGAAGCTTCAACTCTTTATGATCTATTGAAATCAATTATTACTACTCTCAGAGGTGAAAAATCAAGCATATTATTCTCTGGCTTCAAGTCTCAATGGACATACCCTAAAATGTGCAGCTCTTCAATGCCTTTGCAAACATTTGTTAGAATAAGGGGTAGCTACTTTTGTATCCTTTAATCTTATATGTAGTCTCTTAAAGTCATTTAATATAGAGGGAGACGAAAAGCAACATGATCTTGAGCAAGGAGAATTGCATCGAGCTTAATTATAAATCTGCACTGTCTATCCCTTGCTTTAGTAAGAGCTTAGTACTCATTGACGAATTCCATTTGATATTTGTCATCGCATTTAGAATAGTTGAATGGATAAATCTTGTATGCGAACTGCTTATCAGTTTTGATTTTTTTCTCAAACTTGTCCTCAAGTATAAGATAACTTTCCTTACATTCTTTAAGGTCAATTACATTTAAAATTGGAAGCTTTAGTGCTTGTATGTTCAGAGTGATTTTAACTATCTCAGAAGCTGGAAGGTTTCTCACTGCTTTAATAAGCTTATTTTCTTTCTTAACTCTTTGTTCCAAGGATTCTAAAGGGTCTCTTGGCTTTCTTTTTTAAGAAGACCTCACCAGTCTCAGGATCTATGACTTCAAACTTCTTGCCATGATGGTTTTATAGGTGAACTTTTAAATCCCTTGAATGGTTATATTGCTTATTGCAATTAGGGCAAAAATATTTTCCATCTATCTTATCATGCTTAAGATAGAGCTTTGGCTTGTTAGAATGCAACTCTAAGATATGACGCTTAAGAGCAGATTTATAAGTGAAGTTCTTCTCACACTCTTCACATAAATGTAATGCTTTAATTTCTTTTTTCTCTTCCTCCTCTTCAACCATTTTTATTGGAACTTCGCATTGAATTTCTTAGCTCTGCATTTCTATTAACAACTGAATTGTTATTCAAAGTCTGAGACCTAAGGTTAGAGAATTTCAGGTTCGTACTAGGTAAATGCATCACAAGTCTCTATTTTCTTTTGATTAATGAAGGAAAGTTTTGGCTAATACCAAGCAATGCCGCTTATCTTAGTAAGTTGCCACTCATTTTATAAGTACTATTAATAATTATATAAGCTGCTTAGATTCTACCTTTAAACACAAGCAAGAGCATATCCTCATAGATTTAGAGAGGTTTAATGGGAACAGAGTGCGAGACATTAGTTTTATATTTTTTAACATTAGAGATAATTTATATACTATTCCATTCATTTTATATATAAAAAAAGCACCTAAATTTGTTTTGTGAAGTTAGGTAGTGCTCCTAAATCTGTTCTTGTAAATTTAGGAGGGGAGGTTTTAATATTTAATTTTTTTAATGCACCACCTAATACGGTTTTGAACTTTAATTTAACCTCCTAATTAAGTTTTAAATAAATTAGGAGCAGCACCTAATTAAATTAATTATTATTAGGAGCAATTTATGGAGAAAGTTTGATAAAAATGGAATCAAACTCTGAAACTTGAAGAAAGTTCCTCCATCTTTATCTATTTATCTGATTCAGGTTGACCTCCTAGTGGATCTCCCAATTTAGTAGTAAAATTTTGGGGGTGAAGTTTCCTGCACTTTTTTTTATTTATGTAAAATTTAATAAATTTTACTTAAATTAACAAATTTAATATTTTATGACCAATTAAATATTAAGAGCATATTGTTCATCATTGAAGTAGCTCAAGAAAATATAGTCTAATATTATATAGGCAAGGTAAGAACAAGATAAATTGAATCATAATTTCACTAACAATTGGATATAATATTTGGAATTACTATAACATATAGGACAATATAATGGTTAAGATACAGAAACCAACAAATATCAGATGAAATATGTCAGATATTGGAATTAAAAGAGAGATATTGACTAATTGATCAATAAATTAAGTATAATTATATTAAGGAAATAGTTCGGAAGTTGGTTGATAGTTGTTATAAAGAGTTTTTTTTTAATAAAAAATTTTTTTATAAAAAAAGTGCAGTAAACTTCCCTAAATTTTTTTTTTATCATAAACCGGTGCAAAAAACTTCCCCCCCAAAATTTTAATAAGTTCATGGATATCCATAATTTTAAATTTCATAAACATTTATAGAAACTGGAAGCAAGATGGAATCTATGAATAATACAATGAAGCGAATTTAATCTGAAATTTAATAGGAAAATTCAGAAGTAAAGAAGATCTTTACAGATACTTGGTATAGCAAGGTAAGTTATTACTTAAAACTAACTTATTAACTATAGTTGGATTGTTTCAGCCAACACAGGAGGGAACAAAAATATCATTCTTAAAGGCATTACTAAGTGAAGAGAAAAAAACTTTTAAATCTAATGAAATCAGAATGATCGAGATACCTAACTACCCTCAAATTTCAGTAACAAACCTCTATGATGATGCTATGAGTGATCCAGATGTTACTCTCTGCCTTCCATCAAAGCTATAACTCTCTAATAAGTTGCCAGATAGAACTTCTTCTTTGGCGTCCTTGGAACTCTGAAACCTGAGTACTTAAATGAAGTAATTTAAGAAGCTCACAAGAAACGCTAATGCATCTCTCCTGAAGAAAAAGAGAAGCATGGAATTAAAATCAGCGACACCTGGCACTAGGAACTGCAGAAGCATCCATTCATCTCTAGTAAGCTTAGTTTTCTAACTTTATAGAAAAAACCTGGCACTGCAATTTACTTGATGAAAGAGCGCAGCAAATTAAACAGAGAGAGAAAGTCTCAAGTAAAGCATTATGAGAAGAGAAGCCAAATCCCTTTACGGGTAAATTTAATATGTGAACTTATTCATTCGTTTAAATCTAAAACTTAGTTATATACACAAAATCTCGCTTCTCTTGCGCATACTTTAGCTTTATCATCGTTCTTTTAGCAACACTCTTATAAAATCGACTGTATCTATCTTCAAATCGTGCATCAAGTGATAGAGCAGCAATTTCTTATAATGACCTTTCAATAACCCCCAATATAATTCAATTCCATTGAACTAAGGGCTGTAAGGAACATTAAATACAGGTGTTATATTTAGCCTTTCATATTCTTTCCTTGAGTCTTTAGTTTTATGAACGACAAGTTATCAACGAATAGAATAATCTCTTAGTCAGCGTACTTATCTCTTAGTTATTGCAAGAACTTAATAAATTATTCAGTCTTTATAGAACGAGGGTGAATAACATAAGTCTCGAGGCCACTATCTTCACTTATTCCACCAAGAATAGCATGAGTTTAAACCTTAACCTTTTAATCATATACTTCTATATTACTATACCTCTTGTACCAAGACCTTGATATAAAGATAATGAATGTAAATACAGCTTCATCAGCGTGTATGAACTTTATATTATGCTCTTAAGACTTCATCATTTAATCGAATGGCTATGGGGAAGCATCCTCCCCCCCATAATGTATACTTTTTATTCTGTAGTCTGATAGAGTTTTTTGACGCTGAGTAATAGTAGCTAATAAACATGGGGTATGCGAGCAATAGTTTTGGAGCTATGGCCTCACCAAAGTCACTTTTTATATATAAAAATCATTATAAATTTGTCAAAAATTTTCAAATTTTTCACAAAATTAATTTCTCTAAAATTAATTATTTTATCAATTAACACTTTATTTACAAAATATATCAATAATTTTTTATTTAATAATAGCTTTTTAGAAATTATTCTCACTTTATTTAAAATTTATAAACATAATTAAAATTCACCTAAATAAATAAAAATAATAATTTATATATTTTGTGAATAAAGTGATTAATTGATAAAATAATTAATTTTAGAGAAATTAATTTTTGTCAAATTTATAATGATTTTTATATATAAAAAGTGACTTTGGTGAGGCCATAGCTCCAAAACTATTGCTCGCATACCCCATGTTTATCAGCTACTAT
>ARYC01012417.1:0-11935 GCA_000711775.1 Oxytricha trifallax | reverse complement strand
TATTAATTATAATTTATTTTCCCAAATCAAATGTATTCCTACAATATAATAAATACAAAATAAATAATATTAATTAGATTTTATATATAAAAAAATTTATATTAATAGATTCCAAAAATTTACTTTAGTAAAAATCTATCTTATTTTTAAAGAAATTAATTAGATTTCTAATTTTATTTACTTTTAAATATATATTTAGTAAAATCGAAATTAAATTAATAGTTATATTTATTTTTATTTAAATAATCTAAAAAAGCGTCAAATTTTTACATAATTTTACATTCTTATATGTTTTATATAAAAATATTTCAATTATTTATTTACTATAATGAATTCATTAATACAAAACTAAAATTTAAAAAGGAAATTAATTTATCTGGCTAGCTTAATTAATTTTGGATTTATTAAATACTTATCTATCATCTATGCAAGAAATTAAAATGATTGAATAAAGGGTTATAAATTAATAATATTAACTATCTACATATATGAAATCTTACAATTAGATAGTTTATATATGGACAAGACAAACTTTATAATATTTTTATTCAAATATAAAATGAAATTGTTAATTTTAAAAATTAAAATTATTTCTTAAATAAATTATATTTATTGATAATGAATTAAATTTATTTAAAGATATTAGCTTGCAGATGTTTAAATTATTCGGCCCCCCCCCAAAAACACGCAAAAAAATTTATCCGATTATTTTTTTTTCGTAATAACGTATTTATTTTTTTACGTAATTATAAAAATCTGAAAATACGTAAAAATGATTTATATAAAAAAAATAGTTTTTATTTATTCATATATTAATATATAAAAAGAATCACATCTAATATGTCTGAATAATATGCACAATATATGCTCGTTAAATAATAATCGTTAGAAACTAATAAATAAAATAAATAAGCTAGAAATGGGGAACATGAACTAAATAAATTAATTTTGAATTATTCATATTTATTTATATTAATTAAATTTAATATACTAAGCCTCAATATCAGAACAAGTAAGTCAAATAATACCCATTTAAACATTACTCTAGATAACTAGTCCTATAAAATGCGTCAATCTGCTAATATAAATGCAAGTAATAAAAATGAGTGTAGAAAATATACTTAATAAAACGTATTGTTATATTTAATAAGTACTAAGTGAATAGATTTAATGTACCAAGTGTATTAATTATTTATATATTTATATTTAAATTAATAGTTGGCGGTTACATAGAATAAAAAACGAGACCCACGGCGTTGTGGGAGGGGGGGGGAGCCCGCGGGGGGGGGGGCAGTAACGCAGGTTTCAAATGCTAAAATATAAAATGTTCCAAATCATCATCTCTAAAATCAGGCTTATCACTATACAATTTATTTAATATTAAAGTTTTTTATTTCTTAATAAATACATGCCTTCAAAGATTGATATTGCAATTTAATTAAAAAATATTTAATGCAGTATTTACCAAAGTATTAGTTATACACTTTCCATTCGGTGTTAATTGCGCTGACCTGACAAGTTTGCTTTTAAAAATATTCTTGAGAATATATTTATATTTATTCAATTAAATTTGCTGAAAACCGAATACGCAACTGCAATGTCTTACAATACATTCAATATAATTTTTTTTATATATAAATATATGTAGATAATAAGAAGTTTTATGACATAAATGGATTAAAAACGTTAAAATTTAAAAATAATTAAATACAGCCTCAAAATGGTTACAATCAATACGACAAGCTATTTATTAATATTTATAATCTTAATAATTATTGTGTCGTTTGAGATAGATAGCTAATAGACTATAATGCTTAATTAATTTATAAACATTTTTTTTAAAAATAAAAAACTAAATATTGCTTAGTGGTGATATATAGGTTGATGAAACCTTAAACCTGAATTATAAATGTAATTTATCTATATGAAATAATAAATTTTAATTTAACATTTATGGGGACACTCTGATGATCTTGTAGACTATACTTTTTAAGAAACAGCTACAATATATTAGAAATACAGTGGTATTCAGGTTGGCAGAAGAGAAAGCCCCGCTTAAAAATAATAGTTTTAAATAAATAATAACGCACAGGTACAGAATCTTTATGGTCAGAGATAGAAATGCATTTACACTGCAATACCTGATTTAAATAATTTTATTTTAAAATATATTTTATTTTATTTAGGAGACATGTTAAGCCGGCTCATTTATTTTCCATGATGGCTTTAGATCATATAATGCGATAGATTGGGATGCAATTTAAATGGACCATAAAGGCACAATATTTTGTTATTATTTATTTAATTTTTAAGTTTCTAACAAGCCATGAAATTCTCATTTGAAAGGAAAGGACGAGGATAATTTTAATAAATGATATTTTTACATATTTATCATCCGCAATAAGACCACCTGATTACAGCCAGTCAGTCCACATAGAACTAATTATTTTAATTTAATTATAAACGGTTATGGTCACGTCTTAAGTACTATACTAATCATATTTACACCACATGTCCTGGAGATTTATCAACCCTAAAGGGTTTTTGTGAAAATCTTCTTGGCGTCTTCGGTTACACTAGTATAAAGATATAAATGACTGAGACAATTACAAAATTGTTTCTTATATTTATTTTATTTGTATTAATTGAGAAAATTTCATCATAGAAACATTTAAAAGAGCAAGTCAACTCAATAGTCCATGATGCTACTTTAAAATAAGAATATACAATTGTAATGTAGTTTCACTTATTGCATATTCTATCTAAGACTAATTTATGTTATATTGAATACTACATTTAAGAATTCTTTTTACATTTATAAATTTTAATCACGATATATTAGTTCTACATATACTTATTTAAGAAAATTTCATTTATTAATGTTAAAAATTGTTTAAGTTAATAAATTAAATAAAGTCAAAGATAAACCTTAAAACTTGTTAAAATTCAATTTTACGTATTTTCAGATTTTTAAAATTACGTAAAAAAATAAATACGTTATTACGAAAAAAATTCAATCGGATAAATTATTTTGCGTGTTTTTTGGGCGGCCATTATTCAGTGATTTTAAAATAATTATAAAAGGATTCTTATATATTATTCATCTATTGATAGTTATGTCGTACCATTTAATCTTAAAATGTAATATTAATAAAATCTTTTTTTTTGGGGTATAATCTTTTTAATTGAGAAATAAAGGTTGTAAAGATATTAAAATTATAAATAATAACTTTATTATATTAAATATTAAGATATCTTTACTACATATTAATAACTACACATTAAATATTTCGAACTATTAAAAATAAAAAATAAAAAAAGTTTTGGTTTATACTTTGTAGTTAAATAGCATTATAATAGTGTAATTATCTTATAATTATATGTAAATTATGATATATTTTTTGAAAAATAGAGAATTATAACAATTAGATTAAGAATATTAGAAATAATAAAAATGTCTGGTCGGAATGTGCAGTGTCGCTCACAAATAATGTAAGATACAAAAAAATATCTAAATTTTTTATTTTTTAGTTGACCTGCCTAGTTAGTGCAGTGAAGGGTAGAGACAAAGACTTCGTAGAGCAAGACTAAAAAGTGGTCAGAGAGTACTCACTTGAAAAGATGGAAGAAAATACAAGGGTGAATTCAGAGACAATGAAACGTTTTTAAGATATACTTTATTCAAAACTATTACTCAGTTTTGTATTTATTATAAATCAAATTGTTATAATTCTCTATTTTCCAAAAAATATATCATAAATAGTTGAATTTTACATCAGGAAATTAAAAGTGAATATAAATTAGAACTTTTAATTCATGATTCAACTTATCACAATATTTCGTTAGTTATTCCTATTCTTTTTTAATTAATTTTAATAAAATTATCTATTAAAAGAATTGGAGTTTAATTGGTGACATAACTGATTTGCATTTATAATTCTAAAAATATATTAAAAATAATACTATTGATTAATATAATTATTTTATATAGATTTAAATTTCCGTTGTTAAAAATTTGTCAAACTATTTTTAGTGATAATTAAATTTAGTTTTAATTCTGGCCTCGGTTAAGTTTAAAAATATTCAAAAAAATATATTTTATCATAAAATATTAAAGTTTGCAATTCAAGCACAATTTATTCTCTTTTTCAATGAGATTTTTAAGGTTATCTTTGAATTTTTGAGATAGTTTTATTTATTTCTTGCAGATGATGCAATAAAAGAAGTCATATTAAATATATAAAAATATCATTTTATGGAGTGACCTGGGACATGCATTCTAAGCAATAGATAAGTTTTATATAATTAATTAAATATTTTTATTATTGATTTAAGTTGAATGTAATTTTAATTTCTATAGTGATTGAATCTTATCATGATTGAGAGAAACTATAAGTGAATTGATTTCAATATTCTAAAAATGTTTATCATATATTTAATATTTCTTGATTAATTATAAGTTTGTGTTTAAAATCTCATTTTTCAAGCATTAACAAAAAGAAAATACTATTCTCATATTTCTATTAATTTTGCTATATATTTTCATTTGTACTGAGATATTGATAAGGAAAAAATAAAAATAGCATAAATATAACAATTAAAAATGTTTTGTACTATTACATATTTTTATTTTATCAAAGAAATTAGGAAAATTAATTTAAATGTAATAAATTGTTTTTAATTTATTTTATAGTAATATAAAAATAGACATCACCACAAGGAATGATAAAAAATTATATATTTAATTTATTTGATAACCTTTTAATTAAGTTTTTCATCGAATTCCTCATTGCAAGATTTACATTTATCAAGCAAACCTTTTTTCAAAGATTACATATCGACTTCTTAATATATGAAGTAATTAATATTATACAAAGGATAGATTCATCAAATATTTTAATTATCAAGCATTTTTCATTATTATTTATCATATATCTTGTAATTTTAAATTATTGATTAATCCTTAAACAACAAATAATTTAATAGATAATATAATAAATATTCTGAATTTTTATAGAATTATCAATTGATTCTTGCTTAAATTGTAGATAATAGAACATTTATTCGTTTAGTACAAAGACACTATGCTTATATTTACTTTAAAATAAGTATATCATGTTTTGATTTTGTATAATAGAACTTTAACTATTTTATTTACAAATTATTTAAATATTTTCTTTTTATTTATAGAGTTAAGCATATTACTAGTAACTATAAGTTAACATTAATTTTATTAATAATATATATAAGCTCTGAATTTAAAAATAATAAATGATTCTTAATTATAGTATAATGCTAATAAATAATAATATTTTAATTATAAAATTTAATTCAAGTGATATAGAGCTTTCATTGTTAAAAAAATTAATATTTAAAAGTATTACTTTGAGAGTAATTTGCCTTATAATAATATCTATGGCATCTGTCATATAAAGTATAGCAATCTTCAGTTTTACATCATTGTTTAATATTTAATTATAAACTATTAGATAAACGATTTTAAATATAATTATAGCTGGTTGGTAATATATTTTTGATAATTTAATTATTTACTGATTTTGGAAAGATCTGAAATAAATAAATATAATTTGACAAATTTTCCTATATAATTCCTAGAATAACCTTAACGTATTCGACATTGATTAAAATAATTGGAATTGTTTTACTTAAATTATAACAATAGCTATTAAAACATTTTATAAATCTCATCCTTAAATTTTAGTATTTTTGCATAGTTAAAATAATAGAATTTAGAATTGCTTATCCCAGTTTAAAGTATATCAATTTTTTATATAATGAAAACTAGTTACCTATTTAAAGTTAATTTTTTTCATTCATATTTGTTAAAAGTTAATTTCATTAATTATTAAATATATATTTTTAGTTATAATTGTGGATATTTTTAATCTTATTATAATGATATTCATTTCTGATGATTTTTATTTATTAATAGTAAAAATAAAGCAGAACTAAATAGTTAATTTTAATGTCAATTGATTAAGATTACTTAATTTTTAAATTAAACAGGAAAGTGTTCCAAATAAAAAAGAATTTGGTCCATTTATAAAATAATTTTAATTCCCACTGTTTGTTTTATTTGATATTTTTGTAATGCAGTACATAAAATATCAAACTTGTTTAATTATATTTGTCCAAGCACTAAGATATTTGGACTAATCGAGATTGCTACATTATATCTGCCCACTAAAATTTTAACAATAATTTAAAAACATTCATCTACGCTTCTTGATCATTTTTCTTCTAGGCTTTTTTAACATCTTAATATAATATTTATCAATTTACTAGATTCTATAATTACTCATTATAATTTCTAGTAATTTAATATTTAATAGTTTAAGATATCTTTGATTTTTTGTGCTTTGACAGCTTCAAATCTTTTCACAAAGGCATCAATAATTTACATGTTGAGCCTATCTCTTAACTTGTGCATTTCTAACTTCATCAAATAAGCATTTCCTTCTATGCCTTCTTGATTTTTAATTATTTATATAAGTTACATAATTTATCATAATAGTGTAATTTATAAAAATTAAGTATTATCCAAAGAATTCAAATATAATAATATTAATGATGAAGAGGTATTTTTTCCATACAACATTGAAAAAGTACATTTAATTTACATAAATTTATGTATTTTAATTTGATATTACTTAAAATCCTAAAAAAGCCAAAATTGATTAATAGTATTAACGAAAAAATTTTGAATTTTAATTTATAAATATTTATCAAGAATAAATTAAAATACATTATTTGTTTATTTTAACAATAAAGGCAAGTTTTCTGCTAGGTTTTAAATTAAAATTATCTGAAAATAACAGAAAATAAATTATTTTATAAAAAGAAAATTATAATAAATTATTAGTATTAATTCATGAAATATAAATTAGTTTGGTTATCAACCAATAATTGTAAATATCTAAGAATTTTTATAACAATTTTTAATTTAATTTTAACTGATAGTTAATCTACATAAATTTTTAATTGTAAATATTAATTTTAGATTTGACCATTGATATTTTATGGGAACACATTTTTCTTGTCATAATTTTATTCTAAAATTTTATAATTTATAAATAATAACTTTAATTCATCATTAATATTTTATATTGTCATTGTCAGTGAGACAGAATTAGTCAAACATTTATATAAAATCTGGTTCTTAGCCCTCTCTCACCCCACAGTAAAAGTTCTCTCTAGTCAGATTTTAGATTTTTTAACAATTCTCTTTAAATTTTTACAATAATTCTTTTTGCTGTCTGTTTATAACACCTACATCGATATATTCTCTAATGAGTTCTCCATTCTCTCCAAATATTAAATAAAAATTTATGATAAAATTAACATTCAATATTTTCATTGTAAAATATAATATTCTTTTGATGAGTAAGTCTTCGTCAACTTCAGATTGTTTGCTTATTATAAATTTAATAATGATTTATGTTAATTTAATTTATTTAGATGCAATTTTATTCATTTAATTGATTAATTTTTTATAATCAATATTGTAGAAATACATTTGAATTTGGAAAATTAAATATAATTAAATTAATAATAAATCAAAATCGTGGCAGTTAAAGTTGGCCAATTTGAACGATCTTGGGCTCATTCGATAGAGAATTCAAAGTTAGCTGGACTTTACTATTGGCGTTACTATTTTATCTCATCCTTGGAGCGAGATAATTTCACTTTAATTAAACTCCTCTAAATTCATTAAATTATATTCTCACATTAAAGTGGAGTTATCTCGCTCCAGGGATGCGATAAATAGTACCGCCAATAGTAAAGTCCAGCTAATTTTTAATTCTCTATCGAATGAGCCCAAGATCGTTCAAATTGGCCAACTTTAACTGCCGCGATTTTGATTTAGTATTTATTTATTTTTAATTAATTTTCCAATTCAAATGTATTTCTACAATAATATTACCATTAAAAAATAGCAAATTTAGAATATCCTTTGATTAAACTTATTATTTTAAGTACCATCTTTATTATATATCTGCATTTTATACGATAAATTTTTAACAACTATTGCTAAGATAAATTGAATATTATTTATAAAAGTATGATATGTGATCGCATAAGTAAGTTGTTTAATTAATTTAATTAAAAATAAATATATCTAATTATTAAGATTATAGTTAAAAGTTTAAAGATGAAAAACATCCTCGTTCTCTTAAGCGTGATAGCCGTTGCTCAAGCCGATGTTAAAGCCGACACCCTCTGAGACTTTTGAAATTCCCTGTCTAGTTTCAATGCTGGTACCTGCACTTCACTCATTGATAACAACTCCAATGACAGAGATACCTGCTTGGTTGCTTGCACTGAGGCCTCTTCTTACATTACCAAGATGTTCACCTCAACTGAATACTCTGACTCTAAATTCAACCCAGCTGAGTTCTTGTTTAAGTTAGGGGACTTCAACATTAAATTCAACGCTCAAATGAATCAATGCAGACTCGTCGAGTTAATGCAAGCCTTCCACAATATAGCTTCAGTCATGTTGCAAGCTTCACCATTACTCTGGATATATGGGACCTCACAGTTTGCTTTAAAACGCTGAAGCAGCAGCAGAATTACAAAGCTGTCTAGAGGAATACTCTAAAGGAAATCCACTCTGGCAACAGAGAATACCTCTAACATAATAACAAATTTAGAATGTAAAACCAGACATCTCAGTGCACAACTAGTTTCTCATCACAGGTATTCAATCAACAACCGCCAGTGAGTTCAAGCGACCCCAATGAAAACTATGATTTGATATTTAAGCAGTTGCAGAAAGCCTCAAAAGAAAAAGATGAGCTATAGCGTGAACTCAGCAGATTGAAGGACCAGAGAGATTTGATGAGAATGAAGAATTCAACATTAGGTGGCAGTGCGGGTTCTGGGGCAGGAGAAGCAAGTGGAAATAAAGCACAATAGAACAATGGATATCAATTACTGCATGTACTCTTAGTAGCAATCATTTCACTGATATTGGGCGCAATCATAAAGCAATGAGGGAAATAACAATTGGTAATTTGAATAATGAATAAATAAAGCAACATGCATTTTAGACTAGACGCATGTTTTCAAATATAATAAAAGCAGAAATGATATATATTTTGATTTCTATTTGCAAATTTTCTGTGTCATCATTATTTTACGGGGTTTTATTTTATAAAGATGAAAATCATATTTTAATCAAAATAGCTGATTTTTGCTGTTTATTATCAGTTTATCAATAAATTAGAATGATAATAATAAACCATGCTATTCTTATAAAAATTTATATAAAATAAAGACTTAATTCTTTAAATTTTAATATACTTTCTTCCTTAGGTTTATGAACATTCTTTGGATGAGGCTGTTGGTCAATAATGGGTTTTAGGTCATCTTTAAACTTTTAGGGAAGCGAAATGCTTGAGTCACATTTCTTGCAAAAGTAATTGTCATCTTTTTATTTAAAGTAATTTAATCTTTAAGAGATGGAGACATGCATTTTGAGCAATATCAAATCAAAAATATTATTTATTTTATATTGATTTTTATAATTTTAATTAATAAAAAGGATATATTTTACCTGCAATAACTAAATTTATTTTAAAGAGATTTAATAATAAATTATACTAATGATTTTAAGAAATTTAAGTAATAATAATGTTTTATGAATTATATTTCTAATTATATAAGATCACTATAGCCTTAATTTTTGTTATTTAAGAATATATAACAAAGCTTTTTTTAATAAAAACACAGGAAAATAAATAACCCATCAAACTACAAATTGCTTATTTTATTAATATTTAAGGTTTTAAATATGTATGACCACATGGAATGAAAATTAATATAAAAATCAATTATAAGAAATGATTACTTGCTTTGACTTTTAGTCATCAAACTTAACTCCACAAGACATGCAAAGTTGATTTTCTATAGCCTGGGATGATTCCATATGTGAGAGACTTTGAAGTTAGAAATTATTGATTAAAATTAATCAACTTTATCAGCTATAAATAATAGTAAATTTTGATCAATTGCAATATATTTAGTAACAAAACTAATCAAATTAATCTCAGAATTCTTATTTAAATGACCAATATTTAATAAATAAAAAAATTAAAATTATATAATTTTATAAATGATTAAAATCATTTTCGTGATTTATGATTAAAATTATTAAAAAATATCCAATTCAAATAACTACCTCAATTAATTTAAAAAGAAAATTAATGTAAAAATATTAATATTATTATTTTGAATCAATTTAATTTAAAATATAAAAATTTTAGATAAAAATTTATATCTAAAATCGAATAATGCTATTAATGAGCAAAAGGTAATAATAACTATTTTTATATCAAAATTTTTTATCATAAATTTTTTAGAATTATAATTTGTATAAATCGACTAAATTTGTCTTAGCCAATAAATTATGTCAGTTCAATAAAATTTCAACAATAAATGAGCATAAACAAAATTAAAGTTCAATTTAATAATATATAAATAGAAAATAATCTGGCTAACTTTAAATTTGTTTTTTTTGAAAAAAATCTAACTAATAAAGATGTTGAATTTATTGCTTTTTCATCTACAAGATTATAATTTTTGTAAGAAATTAACTTAAATTAATAAAATATCTAATACGAAATGTATAAAATACTGATATTTATAAAAGAAAGAATAAATATGGAATTTTTCATTATTCACTATTAAAAGGGTTTAGTTTATCATACTCTTATTTAGACATATCCCTTATCAAACTTCCTCTTTCCCACATTTAATATTCCACTTCTCATTTTATATTTTTATCTATAATTTCTGTAATTTGATAATTATTTAATTTTTTATTTAAAATAAAATTGAAATGCCTAATTCTCCAGATTTTAAGGTTAATTTTCCAAGACCACTTTTTTTCCCGATTTTCCATTTTCCATCGAAAACGCTTTCATCAGTGTCGGTAAACACTCCATATCCATTGAATTAATTGATTAACATAAATTTTTTACCAAATTTGTATTATTATGACTAATACTTATATATATATCATTATTTTTAAGATGGTAAAGTAACATGTTCCATTTTTTAAAAAAAATATTTTCGTTAAGAATTCTCTTAATACTTAAATAATTACGATTATTATATTAATAGATTACTCTGTAATTAAATTAAGCAATATTTTTATTTAAAATCTAAAGTTAACGTAGAAGCCATCATACTTCCTGCCGTCTTTCCAAGTAGTAACTCCCTTTCCCTCCTTTACATTCTCAAACCAATTTCCTTCATATCTATAGTCACTTGATTCTAAGACTCCATAGCCATTTTATTCAAAATATGGAATTTTAATCATATTAAGTGAATATATTTAAACATTTGAAGCCATGCTTTAAATTATCTTTATATTCTCCAATATAAGAATCATCAATAGGCTTTTCAAATTTATGATTCAATATATATTATTCTTTCAAATTATTATTGCAAAAAATAAGTTAATTAGTATAAGAATATTTAAAATTAAGATTTATTCCAGAAATTATTATGTGAAATTCCTAGTGCCCATTCATTTTCTCATTCTTTTTTTTGGGAATGAATTTGCTTCCATCAGCAAAAATGTGTACTCCCTCTCCATTTTCTACATCATCAAGCCATTACCCGACATAATTCCCACCTAAATAATAACTAAGCGTCCCTTAGCCATTTGCTAGATTCAAAACCCCTAAACCCCTTTAGTAGTTTGAATGTGTTTTTGATTTTTAAAAGTAGAATATTGCATACTTTTTAAGGGTTTACGGAGATGTTTTATGTTTGAATACTAATAATTAAAGAGGTATATGCGAGGTTTGGAGTCAGTTTATTACATTAAATATATAGATCTACTTTTTTTAGTTTTATGATAAATGTAATGAATAACTTAATACAATTTTAAATTAAACTTCTA
>ARYC01012416.1:0-14830 GCA_000711775.1 Oxytricha trifallax | reverse complement strand
TCTTCAAAGCTATTTTATTTGATTCCAATGGATTATGATACTTCGTTGGGCTTTTTTATGATTATATTATTTATAAAAATTAAATTTAACTGTGACTTGTACAAATTAATGTTCAAATTTTATCATTATTAATATCTAATTGTTTAATAAAAATTTAGTTGAATATTGGTTAAAAAAAATTGCTGCAAAATAAGTGTGCTTTAAAATAAACTATTTTATTTAATTAGAAAATATTTATTATTAATTATGACTTAGATATATAAATGTATTTATATTAGGAGAATTCGATGATTGATATAAAATAGAACAGAAATATATAAAATATGTTCCGTTTTTATTAAGTTTCTTAGCTATTCATATTTTGTAATTGTTCAATATATATTAAATCATCACATAAAAATATAAATTATCAAACTATAAAAGAATGAAATAGTTATATGGTTCACAATAAGAATAAATCATCTCCTTTTTCCATTTTTAACTAAGTTAAAATGATAATTAAGTATTTTATGAAAAATTGTATTGCGACTCGTTAATATATTGAAAAAGATTATGATTATTGAATATTTTGTATTGAACAATTACTTACTTATTGAAAATATTCTTTATATTTTTTTAGCTTAGATGTGGGAAACATGCTTAAATATATTGAGAAACCAGCGCATTTGTATTTAGCTAAAGTAAAATATGTTTTCATGGGAGGAAATCACAGTTTAATTTATATTTAAGTTTTATTCTAGATCTTGTAAACTTCATTCAAGAAAATATAGCTCTCATTGACCTTTATTGAGTTCAACAACTGATCTTAAATATTTTATTTTTTAAAGTATTGGCCATACTTATTATTACTTTTATTACTACTACTAAAGATGGACCTTGGAGCAACTACATTATGAGCACTGATAGAGTTGAGGCGAGGGACATGGCCCCCAGGATCAAGCTAGCTGTTAGCTCTGAAGAGCCTGGTTTTCAATTCTTAGGTGGTGACTGTAAAAACAAGAGAAACTTGTGAGGCTATGTGCATTGATAGCGAACCTCTTTATGATATCTACTTCAGAATTCGAAAATGCTCATTCCAACTTATGTTGATCTTAACCACTTGATCTCAGCTGGTACCTAAACTTTACCTACTGCTTCAGATTCCCAGGTCAATTGAACTCCGATTTCAGAAAAAATGAAAACGGGAATATATAGCTACCACCGCACTACTGGAGCCCCCAGGATAAATCTCGCATGGCAGTTAGGGACCTAAAAGGCTGGCCACCGGTAGTCCAGTAAGGCCCGTAGACATTAAATAACTAAACCTAATCAACTAATCAAAGGTTTAAACAAACATATTTAATAATAGTAGTAATAATAGTAATAATGATTATATATTAAGCAATAGATGATTTTAAAGTAAATCTCTAGTATTTATTTTACTTTTCAGTTAATATCTATCTATATCTATCTATTGGCCATACTTTTTTTTACAAGAAAACTCTGAAATCATAGAAGATTCCGTTTACCAATATCTCTTTTTAGGTACCATAATTATTAAAAATTAAATGTATTACTTAAAGATAGTCAATAGAATGAAGTTAGTATAGTTTTTACTTTGACAATTTATAATAATAATTCAAAGGAAATTTAGGATTAAATGTATTGAGCTGTCTATGGTAATAACAAGCTAATACATTATAATGAAGCTCTTTACACAATCAAGACTTTTATGAAAAAAATTTTAAAAAGTACGATAAATGAAGCTAATGAATAAATATTTCTTATTTAATTATCTGTGTATATTCACTCATTCTCCTAGATTATTAAAAAAAGTAATTTTTTTCGAATTTAAAAGTTGAAAATTTATAATTTAATTTCAAAATACTTTAATTATTATTAATATTTTATAGCTTTAATTTTTATCACTATGTACTAATATATATTTATATGTCTACATTAAGATATCAACAAATCAGAAATCCAATGCAAACAAAGCAAACGATTGACTTCGCATAGTCCAACAATCATGTAATTATCTCGAGCAAAAACAACAAATACTAGGGATTTTTTGGGGATAAGGGAGATTTTACTAGCGTATGAAAAGTAGCAGTTGTTGCATTTTGAGTTTTAGGAGCAAGATGTTGCACTTTCATTAGGCCATAGACTGAAGGGTGAGCGCAAGAACTTAATGAGTAATAGCTATAGAGAATCTTTTATTCACTGTTTCCTGCACACTGGACTGATTTAGGATCACCTATCACCATATGAGCAACAACATTGCATCATTATTGAAGTCCTCTAGATATAATGAGAATCCGCAAAACATCATTCACTATAACATTAATTTAATCAAATGACCGGCAATGGATTATAAATTAAGATAACAACTTTGATTTTACGGTTCATATAAAGTTAAGGCAAGTAAATTTCTCAAATTAGTGGGTTGGCTGATTAAGACAGCTCTAAGTTTTAAACACATTTTCCTCTTGCCTGGAGAAAATTTAAAATGAGGTTTAATATTTGGAAAGTGTATGTTTGATGGTGAGACAAAGCAAGTTCTCATTGAATTCCTTAAAAAGCTAGTATAAAATATCAATTGGTTAAGCTAGGACTATCAATAATTTGACGTTGATTGATTAATAAGAGCATGAAAGCGATGAAAACAAAAAGAGATTTGGGTTGAGCTTGGTAGCTCAAAAACCCATCAAGATTTTATCGAAAATGGGATTACATTCAAAACCCCAAAACCCCTTAATGAGATTTTAAGTGCTTTGATATGTAGGGAATTTGTTAGGGGTTGGGGTTATTAATTAAATGCGAGACAAAAATAGCAAGGTTTTGGGGTCTATTTATGATGAAGAGCATATAGATTTAGTGTTTAAACTCCGATATGGATGTGATAAATACAGTGAATAAGTCAAACCAGTACTTAATTATAAGTCAATTGCACTGCTCTTAAAGCGAAGTCCATCAACTGTTCGCTCCCACTGCCTTAGAGCAGTATAACTTAAGCAATAATAGGTGAATTCTATGCCTTAGAGGAAGTCAAAGTTTCAATAGAAGCACATTGACTATCTTATTAATGAAAAAACCTTGAAGTATTGGGCTCACTTCTCTCTCGACCAACGAGCTCTTATGTTTCACCGCCAGTTCCCTGAGTTGAAGATTTCTTATTAGTCTGTTGCAAACATTTATAAACGAAATGGTATCTTTACAAAGGTGTAAATTGTATCAAAAGAGTAATTGATTTCACTCTGCCGCCATTTTACAACAACAACTTAAATTTTATTTATAATTAAATGCAGAGAGCCTCATAGAATAATATTAAGTTTATTCATGATGACGAGGCTGTGTTTACATTCAACACTTTCATCTAGAAATCTTGGTATAAGAGGCTTAGCAACATAGAAGTATATGACAAGAAAGTCAAGGTATAAACAATGGAAATTCTTGGAGGTATTAGCGAGGATGCTGGTTTAGAAACCTATGTTATTAATCCTCGCTCAATTAAGACAGAGCAATATATTAAGTTCTTAGAGCAGCTGAGAGAGAAGTACCCTGAATAAGAGATTATACTATTCGTTGATAACCTCTCAGTTCATAAGACTAAGGAATCTAAGAAAGCTTATGAACAAATAAGACTAACGCCAGTGTTCAAAGTGCCTTACAGTCCATAGTTTAATGGAATTGAGTTCTACTGGGGTATACTAATAGGTCATTACAAGAAACTACTGCTATACCATTTGATGCATTACCTACCTATCAATACTGTAGACTTTATTAAAAGTTCTGAGAAGAGAGTAGATAATTAGTTGGCATAAAAGTGTGCTAAAGAAGTGAGAGTGAATATATATAAATAAGTTTTGTAGTTAAGTTAATGAATATATAAGTCACATTTAAAATTCTTTAGAGGGAGCTGGTTTTTCTTTCTTTTCTTCCTCTTAAGGCTTGCTTGGGCCTAGGTTTCTTCTCTTGCTGTCAGCTCCAGCATCTATGTTCATTGACTTTTGAAGTTAAATATTTGAATAAAGTCTCTTGCTAACTTCATATTTTGTCTGCGACTTTCACTCTCTGTGAAGCTTGGTCTATTCCTTCATCAAGAAGATGCCAGTACCAGATTTTTCTAAAGAGTTAAGCTACAAATCTTACTTGAAATATAAGGGTGCTTCTGCAGCTCTGATAGCCAGCTCTCACTTATCTTGATTCCTTGTTTGTATTTATCTTCTGAAGAGATGCTGTACCTTTTCTTATGAGATTCTTGATTAATTTCTTTCAAGTAAAAACCTTTAATTGTTGCAAGAATGCCAAAGAAATAGTTTCTTTCAGGTAGTTTATTTGACAACTGCTTCTTGGGAAGGTACTGCGAAACCTTTGGGTCGTCATAGCATCATCATATAAGTTAGTCACTGAAATCTCTGGATAGTTTGGAATCTCTGCAAACTTTACATCTTAATTTTTCAAAGCTTTCTTCTCTTCGCAGAGTATTGCTCTTAGAAATGAAATTTTAGTACCTTCCATCGTTGGGAGGAACAAACCAACTACATAATCAAGATTAGTTACTATGAGTTCATTACCTTGCTGCACCAGGTAGCGATGCAAATACACCTTGCTTCTAAATCTTTGAATTAATTCTTGTGCTTGCACTCTTTTCATTGCATCATTCATTGACTCCATCTTGTTTACAGATCTAAGAAATGATAATAATTTAAGTTTATTGATTTCAATTATATACCTCTGAAAAACTTACTATTATATATGGGCATCCTATAGGAGGTCAACCTCTAAGTAGGATAAGGAGAAGGTTTTGAGAACAGGTTTCAAACTTGAGAGATTGATATCAATTTCTACTGTTATAGTTCCATATTTTTAAAATTAAATTTGTACGTACTTAATTAGGAGCAGCTCCTAAAATGCAAGTACTTAATTAGGAGCACCCTAATTTATATCATAAAATTACAAAATACCTCCTCAAGCAGTACGTACTTAATTTGGTGCACCTCCTAAATCGGTACGTGCTGTAATCAACTTATTATTGATAGTAAAAATGGTTACTTTCTCACCTATATTTAGAGCTGGTTCGTCTCTTAGCACTCTTATATCTTCTCTAACACTCTTAAAACTCCCTTGAAACTTGTAGGCTTGGAAAGCTCTCATATAAGATCTCAGTTATAGAGGCAGTTTTATAATTTAAATATGAGCGCTAACATTTTAAGAAAAACAACAGCACTTCCATCAAACTAAATGAGACTTACCTTTGGCAGCAATATAATAATAATAATAATTTGATCACATTGAGGTCTCTGGGGACCCCCGATCAATAAGCTTTAAAGCATATAAGGGTCAAGCCCTTTTAATAATATTAAAATCATCTGATCTGTTCAATCTCTCTGGTTGTCTCATCATTGATTCTATTTCAATTAATTCTTTGAAAATTCAATCAAAATAATGAATTATTGTGAGCCCACAACTGTCTTAGATATACTCTTTCTTTGTAAAAGTTGAGTATGTATTTGTCAATCTCTTTCTCTTCTTCTTCTCTGTCTCTGGATCTGACTCCATCATAGATTGCGAACTCTACTTATTCTTAGAGCTCTTGCATAGTTTCATCAAACAATCTCAGTGTTCTGTAGTTGATTTCCATGCAGTCAACAGAGTTACAAATAGGGCACCATCTCCCATTTACCTTTAGGTCATAAAGTCCCACTTCCTAAAACATCTTTAATTAATTTTATTATTATATAGTATACAAAATTCCCAAATCTTTTATATTCTATTTAATAACTTTGTTTAATTGTATTGGATAATATCGAGAATATATCATAAATCTATGGGGTTAAGGGATCTAGAGGTTTCTGGGTTTTCAAAAGTTTAGGTTCTCTGGCTTTGGGCCAGAGTGTGTTATTAATAATAAGAAATTTTACATTTGATCTTTGTGGTGCTTGCTCCCTTTTATGTCTATGATTAGTGTTGATTTGTGTTTAAGTTTTAGTATTAAAAGCTTAGAATATTTTGGTGATTCCCAACATATCTTGTGTAAACTTTTATCATATTTTAGGGTGATTCTCTAATAATCTTAAATTTCACTATTAGATAGTAAACATGAGAATTATTGTTCGTGACGTATTAGGAATTTCGGGAGTGATTCCTTCTAATTCGTATCTTAGTGTTTTCTTCTATAGTATGGAAGAAATGGTTCCACTAAGTTTTTCCCGTTTAAGTTTTGAGGTTAAGGTTTGTTGAAAGGTGGATTGCGATTCTTCATGAGGTTTTGACAGTGTTTGTTTCTTCTGTTTGTTTGTTGTAAGTTAGAGATGTTGAGTAACTGTAGACTAGATTTCTCTGGTCAGGCCTCATACCTAGTTGAAGTTGAAAATGTTAACATGAACAGAGAGTGGACTTTGGGTTTTGTGTGTGGAGCTGGGTAAGTGAACTAATTAGACGTAAGTTCACTGTTTTAGAAGTTAATAATTGCTTGACTGAGGTAATCAATTCGAAAATTAAGAAAACCTATGTAGTGTGTGCTCCTGTGTGATGGGCTTATTGTTTAGCGCCCAGCTGAGTTGTGAACGGATGCTAGTGCACTGACTTAAGGGTGTCAAAAAGCTGAAATACTCTATGATTATGGCCACTCGTGAGTATGTATGTACATCTTTGTTAAAACACACCTCTGGACATTGTAGTCCAGCTGGAGGAAGTTCGCTTTCGGACTAATGAGACAAAAATTTGTCTCAAGTTTAGAACGGTTCGACTGTCCCTCCTCGTTCCAACTCGTTTTACTTAACTTTTTAAGTTAATATTTTTGGCAGCAATAAAAAAAGTGATAGCTGTGAGATTAGCTCTCATAAAGAACTACCAGAGCTATCACTTGAGGTCTCTATTATCAAAATAGAAATTAATAATAGAAAATAAATGGCAAACAAGTTTGTGGGAGACAGAGAGGAAGAGAAAGGTATTAATGAAATTCCTATGCAAACTGAAGAAATAGAAGTATACTTTTGTGAGCTGTGTGAGAGAGATTTTGCTCATAAATCTAGCTGGTACAAGCATATGAAGGTCCATAAGGAAGCTAAGCCTACTGTATACTTAAAGCATGACAAAGTTGATGGAAAGTAGGATTGCTTCGAATGCCATAAGCAGTATGCGCATACAAGAGATTTAAGGAAGCATCTTTTAAAAGCTAACAAGAAAAATTTAGAGATTGAAAAGCATGAATGTTCTAACCGAGATACCCCCCCCTCATCCTTAACCGAGATACCCCTCCCCATACCCCCCACCCCACCCCCAACCTATTTTATAATAAAATAATATAGTAATTTATAAAATCTTTTATAAATGAGAATTTTATAAATTAATCATTATTATTAATTTAAATATAATTAAAATTATTAAGGTTTAATTATAAATAAAATAATTATTCAATCAATAAAATTATAAAATTCTCATTTATAAAAGATTTTACAAATTATATTTTTTTATTATAAAATAGGTTGGGGGTGGGGAGGGGGTATGAGGAGGGGTATCTCGGTTAGAAACACTGAAGATGAATTGAAGCTACTAAACAAAAAAAAAGCAAGAGAATCTTCGAAACTTGTAGAGCTTGAACAAGCTAGTGAATCAGAATATGTGAGGAAATCACGCAACCTACTAGCATCCGAAATCACAAAGATCATGATTAAAATTCAATATTAAAAGATTCCTGTTCTTGCCTAAATTGACCAAGACGCTTCACTTTAAAGCAACCTTAAATTAGAAGACTCATTTAATAAGAATGTTATCAATGATCATCAATATGCATACAAGGTGTATCCCTTAAACTATCTATTCAGTGATAAAAAATAATAAATGGAGTTTACAAATGAGTATCAAATACTCAATCAGGCAAAATTTAAAGAAGGTAGTTATTTGATCAAGTTAGATGCTATTCTCCGTGCTAAGGATCATGTTGCTTTCAGACTACCACTCTTTGAAATGACCCTAAAAGTGTTCATTACAGATAAAAGGTATAATAAGTAGCTTGGATAAGTAGCAACTAAGACCAGAAAAAGTATTAAAGAGCTTCACAAGTTAGGATTTGCTCATAGAGAATTGAAGCCAATTTATAAAGTAAAAGCATTGAATAAAAGTTCTTGGAATAAAAAAGCCTTTGTTAATTCTAAATTTTATCTATTTTTAACATTTTTATTAGAATTGTAGCACGTATTAAATTGCATCCGAATAGTTAAATTAATTAAAAGTTAAATATTTTTATAAGTAAAATTTCAATCAATGAACTTTCCATACTCAAATTTGAAGCCAATTTGAATAGTAAAATTATTGAATAAAAGTTCTTGGAATAAAAAAGCCTTTGTTAATTCTAAATTTTATCTATTTTTAACATTTTTATACTAGAATTGTAGCACGTATTGAATTGCATCCGAATTGTTAAATTAATTGGAAATTTAATATTTTAATAAGTGAAATTTCGATATGTTATATTTCAAAAACTGCTTGCATAAACATATTTTCTATTTTAAATGTGATAGTAACATAAACATGTTTAATGATTATTTAAACTTACTCATTATATTATTTTTATTATCGATATACATTAATTATATATTTAATTAAGGTTTATTAACAGTTTTATTGCTAAGAGTCTGATTTATTATAGCTAAACTAAGAAATTCATTTATTCCACGTTTGATTGAAAAGTATTTATTTAATAAAAAAATATTATAATATATAACTTTTTGCAACTATTGTAATACCTCCTCACAAATATTAACTATTTAAATTTTTATAATTAAATGTTTAATCAACATGCATGTTTTAGCTTTAGTATACTATATATTGTTCTTATATTAATACATATTATTAATCCTTTCTTATGGATTTTTGTTAGAATTATCAAAATGCAAACCATCACCAAGGCACAACTAATAAATAGATTCGACACTAGAGAATCATGCATTTCTATCTGGCTCAATACAATTAACTCACACCTCTTCAAGCACATCAAACAATTCTCAAGCGTCATAAATGCCATGATGAACAGCTTATCCAAAGACACACTCCTTGAATGGATGAACAAAAGTGACAACCAACTTAGGGCTGACATTAAGGAAAAAACAGGCTCAATGGAAGACACAGATATCACCCTAGTCCAGTTCTTCAGACTTTTAATCATGATCTTAATGAAGAACATCACAGCCAACGAGAATAGCTGTTCTCTATCTCGGCAGACTACCACAACCACCTTAACAAAGTTGAAATCTACATCAAATGTCTACAAAAACACACATACTTCTTGAAAAGCGACTTTGTCTAACTAATCACAACAAGATGTAAAGGATACATCGCCTCCAAAGAACTCAAATTCTCAATCAATGTTAAATATTTTGACACCTTTTTCAAGTTCAAAGACCTTGGAGAAACGGTCTAAATCCTACACTCAGGGCCAAAGAGAGGAGGAAAAAGAAGAAACAACAGAAGAAAGAACAAAGGAAAAGGAAAACAAAGAGGAGGAAAGAGAAGAAACAACAGAAGAAGATGAAAATTCAGTATACAGGAGTGAATCTCCAACTAACTAAAAGGGCTGTCCTTATTTGCACTAAAAAGCAACTATGATCGGGGGTCCCCAGAGACCTCAATGTGATCTAATTATTATTATTATTATTATTATATTAGAATTATCCAAGCTTTCGCATAATAATTGTTTACTCTTTATAGCTCAAACTTAAATGAATCTTAAATTTATGTTTTAATGATCATATAAATATAAACCAATAAACTCTTGGAAGTTTACATTTAAATTAATTATGAATAAAATGAATTACTGCAATAAAATCTTGAGCTATTTAAAATGAATTAACAATATTTATTAAATTTTTTAATCCTAAAACTTTAAATTAAAAAAAATGATATAAAATATTCTTAGTTTTATTATGTCAACATAACTCTAAATATAATTTTTACCTTAAAAATTTCAATATATTAATACAGAATCTTTATGTGTTTTCTGTTACTTTTAAATTGATTTTAGATTGTAGCAAACTTCTAAATTATATTTAAAAATTGTGGCTATTCTCAAATATACTAAGAATTGATAAATACCTTGTCAATCATTTTAAATTATGTGCCCTCATTATAACCAATTATTTATCACAACTAACATTTGTAAGGATTTAATAAGTAATATTTAATTGTTTGATCATAAATTTTTAGAATAAAAAATTTATAAGAAATTATAAATCAACGTAATAAAATTCTAAGTAATTAGAAATTAATTTAAAATGGATAACCATTTTAGGTCAAGAACAAAAAATCACTCTGATTTTGTGTCACTATACTTTAATTTCTCTAAGTAAGTATACAATTTATAAACTTGTGCATTAAATAACAGTTAATAAATAGTTAAGATTTACTCATCCTTCGAAATTTATATTTTAGATAAGCAAATAATTAATTAGGATTGCTGTACTGCGAAAGTTTATAAATTAAAGATATATCATTCAAAACATAAAATATTAAATCTATGAAATAATTTCAAATGCCAAATGATGATACTTCATAAAATGAGAAATGATTTGAGAAGTATATATATATATAAATAATATTAAAATGGAAAATAAATAGAAATAGTTTACAAACAACAATCAGTCTTTTAATGCCATTATTTATTTTCTTTTTCATATTAGATTTAATTAAGTGTTAATTAATTAGTGTAAATGGCGTTTTTTTTTGCACAGCGTTGAATAATTTTACTATCTTTAGCATTTTTATCAACATTCTTTTGTTTAAATTCCGAATAATTATTACTTTATATTAATTAAAGTTATAAAATTTGATTATTATGATAGTAATTTTGGAATAAAATTGAAAGTTATATATTAGATTTTGTTTATTTTAATAATCACTATAGTAATTTTAAAAGCAACTTGAAAAAGTTTTCAAAGTTACTATTAGATGGTTTAGTTTGATTTATTGCATTCCTTTGTATGGTCAAAAAGATAAAAATCAGTTTAAACAATCAAGAAAGCTAAGAAATTATTAAATGTAATTGTAATAATTTTAATTATTTAGTGGATTTTTAGTATTCATTCTTTAATGGAGTATTTGTTAATTTAAACAAAATATACAATTTATTTTTTATTAGAAATATTTTTTATCATTCCTTATTTAAATTATTTATTTTTTTAGTAGATTAATTCTAAAGAAACATTTAAAAAACTTTATCATTTACAATATCCCTTTCAGTTTTAAATAAATATATAACTTCATTTAAATATATTTTATGTATATTAATTTATATCAAATGAAAAGTTGTAAAGATACAATAGTTTTTTATAAACACAAAATTAAATATAAACTATTATTAATTGAAATGCATTAAAAATTTTATATATTAAAGTTTATGACACTTTGAAAACTTAATGAATTGGCTGAATTTAAAACTTAAAATATATAAATTTTTGTTTTTCTTATTTTTCATTTAACATCTTTACAGTTAGGGTAAGTGAAGTTTACAAAGATATTAATCTGGTTATTCAAATATTTAGGCTTTATTAATTATGATGTTATTATAAAAAAGAATAAATAATTAAATTTAAGTTCCTCTAAATAAAATAATTAATTAACCATTTAGCAAATAAAATTATTATTATTATTGACTTCTTAAAGCAATTATATAGATTTCTGTCATTTATTAAAATTTATAATGGTGCAAAAATTCAATTATATAATTATTTATAACGAAATTTGAAGAAAAAATTTTAGAAATTAATTTTATAATAAGCTTATTTTTAAAACTTCAAATAAAAGCTGAATATTTTTAAAGTAATTATTTTACTTTTATATTTCAGATATTTTATTAATATAATAAAATTATTTAATAAATGTATGCGTAAGTGATTTGTAATTCTTGTAGTAATAACCATTTCTCAATATGTTAAAAAGGGGCTTGAACCCTGGAAATGACACCGGTGTTACTCTATTAAGTCAAAATCTTATTCAAAAGTCTCAGTATCTAACTTACTTGGTGACTTGAAGATAACTAGCCAATTTATTATTTTAAAAAACTTTGCTATAATATCTTCACAATACTTGAAAAGGTCTAAAATCAAACTCTAAATAAATGAAAATTACTTTAAGAACACCTACCCTCTAAACATAAAACAAAAAAAACTAAATAGAAAAGGTGGGAAAGTTACAATCGAAAATAATAAAACAAAAATTATTGATTTGTAGAAAGCTAAGAATTTAAATTATAAGTTTCTAATTTTTTTCTAAGATTTTTAGTAGGAGAATAGTAATGAAGGAAATATATATAAAATCATTCTTAAAATTCATCACTCACTCTTATTTACTAATTGTTAATAATAAGTTTGAGATCAATAAGTAGATTTCTTTGGTTTATTTTGCCTTTTAATTATTTACTTATGCTACAAATTTAATAATTATATCCTATCTTACAATATAATGTATCATAGAAGTACATTTAAAGTGAGGGAATAAAAAAATCTTTTAATTACATTCAATATTTTGTTGTTGATAATTTCTTAAAAGCCTGTCTTTCATTAAACACTTTTAATAAAGAATTTAAAAAGAGATGGTATGTTTTTGATAAAATTTAATTTCTATTCACTTATGAATTAATATTTTCAACAAATATTTAAAGCTTGTGATAAGGACGAAAAAATGATACATACACTGAAAGATGTTTAGATAAAAGAAATAAATTTATAAAACACATTTAGAAAATCAACATTTATTCGTTTGAGAATTTTGGGAAGTAAAGGTACAAAATTCTAGAGGTAAATATTAAGGAGTTACACAATACTTAGACATGAATAGAAAACAATATGTTAGGAAAATTTCGTTTAAAATCATAATATTATCTTTAGTAGTTAGTGGCTTCTAATTATATTAAAATTATATGTGACAAATAATAATAATTAGTATTTATTAATGTTTATTTATAATTAATTTTTATACACTAGATATTTATATTCCCTTTCTTAAGAGATTCACAATATTATCACAAACTGATGACTTAAGGAAGAAAAACTTTATTACAGTTTATAAAAGAGACGATAAAATAATCTATATTTTTATCGTTTTTTAAATGATTCAGAAATAATACCAAAATCGAAGGTTCCGATAAATTTAAGGAATCTTTTGTATAATCATTTTATATTTTAATTTTAATTGTCTTTATAATTTATCGTTACCATGAATATAAATAACTTGCTCAAATTTAATGTTTTCAAATTAAATGTATTCTTCCTTCTTTAAATAGTTTATGTTTATTGTAAAATAATTTAGAATATTAAATTATTTATCCAAAAGGATCATTAATAATGCTTTTATCTTAAAGCTTAAAAAGATAAATTCAAATAATGTCATTCAAATAAACTCTAAAGAGTTATTGAAAAATATCTCCAAAAATATATATATTTTTATCAATAAAAATAGATAAGTTTAAACCTTTTCATTAAATTATTTTTGGGTTAAATATCCTTTTTGAAATTAAAAATTTGTATATTAATTATAGATAAATTCAAATAAAAAGGAAAAATTTTATTGTCAATATTACTATGCATTTTCAATTTAGATAAATAGATAAGTGTTTTCCTAATTTATTAGCTTTATAGTGATTTTATTGTTTAAAATTTTTTCTTTTTACTAGAATAAAATATTAAAAACCTTCTTATATTTGAAATATGCGAACATTCTTGGTGAAAGTCCTACGATTTTTAAACCCTTGACAAAAAAATTAACTACATCATTGTTACCATCATCATCTTTGCATAATAATATAAAATCCTTTAAATCCCCAAGATGTTTACGTAATCAGTTATTATTAAGTAATTAAATTATTATAAAAGAAATAAAGAAGGGAAGTTAAAACAATGATCATGAAATCAATTATTCTAGAAATGATTATATTTTCTTTGTGATTTTATAATATAAAAATACCTACCTTCAATAATTAAAAAAAAATCTTACTTAATTGTTTCTTTGATTGTATCTTTACTGTGCAAAACATCTCTATCAAATCACTGCTCACTCTTGGGATTGTGTTTGTTTAACTATTTCCTAAATTCATTCTTAAATTTAATTGAGGGTTTGCTCTTGATTAATTTTGTGATTTTTAATTTTTATTCGTTTCAGATAAAGTTACTCTCGCATTTACTTATTTTATTTATTATTAAGAATTTCAAATTTTCTTTCTCAGAAGTCTAGGAAACTCTGATGCTCTTGTTAGCTTAATTACTATAGTTTTAATGCTTTGATCTGAATTGTTTATCTGCTGATTCTTTTTTGGTTCTCTTAAGTTGCTGAAATTTATTTTTAGATTACAATTAATTAACTCTCCTAAGGTTTTATATTATCTGCTGCTTCATCGACTTTTGTGTTTATCATTCAATTTTCTTTATATGCTTTTTTTACGGAAGTAGCAAGAAAAATTTATGGTAAAACACCGATTAAAGGTGCTGCCTTTTAATGTTATTAACTAACATCTTAAGAATTTTTAGATTTCTTAGATCTATTCACTTACTCGATAGCTTTAGATATTTTCTAATTCTTCAACTTTCTCAATATTTAAAGAAGAATTTTGATTGTGTTTCTCGTATTTTTTAGTTTGTAAGAGCTCAGGAAATTATACTTTCAATTTATCGTAAATAAATGACACGGTATTAATTGTCATTTGTTTAATTTTTTTGCTATAAACTATTCAACCATATCCAAATCAATTAACGATCCATCTTTTTGGGTTGGAGAATATTCTACTTTAGCCAATTTTAAGGGACTAAAATAATGGTTCAGCTTGTTTGTTACTTTATTGTTATTATTCAGATGACTCTGA
>ARYC01012415.1:0-16581 GCA_000711775.1 Oxytricha trifallax | reverse complement strand
CAACTTATAAGAGACACTTGAGAGATATACACAATGATATGCCAAGGTTATATCTCAAGCATTTAAAAAAAGATGGGAAGTATGTCTGTGAGTTCTGTGAGAAGCCATATTCTCATACTAGAGACCTTAAAGTGCACCTAAAGAAAAAGAACAATTAAAGTTTTGTCTTTATTCATGAACCTACAGGGAATAGATTCCTCTAAAAGAGGAGATCAAGAAACCCAATGGAGTCTCTTAGAGTTGAAGTCTAGAAGTAAGTTAAAATGAAGAAAGCAGTCAAGAACTTTCGAGTCACTGAGATCAATAAAATCATGGTTAAAATAGAGGCAATGAAGATTCCAATATTAAAAATTATTGACTTAGATTTTTGCCTAGAAAGCTACCTCACTCTTGAAGATAAAATAGAGAAGAGAGTCATTACTGATGACTAATATGCTTACAAAATATATCCATTCAATTACTTCCTTGCTGATGACAAGTTCTAAAAGGAATTTGCTAATGAGTATTATGCTCTTTAAAAGGCACAGTTAAATGAGTGCAGGCATATCATCTAGCTTGATGCTATTTTACTTGGTAAAGATCATGTAGCTTTGAGGCTTCCTTTACTTGAAATGACTTACAGAGAATTCTTATCTGACAATAGATGTCAGAGATAAATTGGCTAGATTGTATAGCTGATAGTTAGGGGATTGAAGAGCTTCACAAGCTAGGTTATGTTCATAGAGACTTAAAGCCAGAGAATATCATGTTGAATTTCAGCCTCTTAGAGTTTATTTTATAGACTTCAACAGAGCTCAAAGAGTTCAAGCCTCTGCATTAGGAAATGTATATGGTACTCCTGTATTTTCCAGAGAGAGAGGATTGGAGAGATGGAGACACTTAATGGGATATCTGGGCTCTAGCAGTAATAATAATAGAGAGCGACATGCCAAGAAACGATTACTTTAGCTGTAGGGGTGAGAGAGATTCTAAGTAAAGAATCAAGCATTATCTCGATAAAAATAAAATAAATGGAGGTCTCAGAGAACTTGCATACTGAACTATTATCAAGCCAAGCTAAGAGAATTAACAAGCAATAGAAACAATCAAACATCAACTTAGAAAGATAAAATTCAGAGAACTGCCTCATGACTCTAAGCTTATGTTTGTGTGAAATATTTTAAAAACTCGCTTGTTATACTCGCTTAAAATACTAATATTTAAACGTTAAACCCCTACATACCCTATTAAAACCCTAATATTGTATGCACTAATAGTCTACTTTTATGAATCAAAAACTCAATCAAACTACTGAAAGGGTTTTGGGGTTTTGAATAGTTTAATGCTTGCTACAATTACTAGATTTTCGCAATATGAATTCGTAATTTTTGATAATTAAGGAGGATCAATAATTTCAAAACTAAATACCTTGTAAGCTTCAATTTTGTTAATTGAACTGTTCGATCACCCAAACTTGCGCTATATTGTTTTGAAAAAATTCGCTGGAAACTGGTATTTCTTTGAGAAAAATGATAAAATTGTGCAAATTGTTTCTTAAATAAAGTTAGGCGCTATTTTAAATCAAGTAGATAATGCCTAAATTAGTGAATTTCAATTTATGAACGAATTTCTAGGTGCCGAAACAAACTTTATGGATTAATTCAATAAACTGAAAATAATAATTCAGAATGCGTAGAGTGCTCAATTATGCTCAGCAAATTTTACAGTTAAAATAATTATGATTAAATCTTGCATAAATGGCGAGAATTCCTTGATTTCGCAAGAAATGTAGCAATTAATGATGAATTGTATAGAATCGCGCTTAGCGCAAAGTCCCTACAACTAAATAAATAATTATTAAAAAGAAAATTTTAGTAACCCAACTCCCCTTTAGAAGTGAAAAATTAGCTACTTAAATTCAGCAATAACTAGCCAAAATCTAAATTCCAATCCAAGCGAATTTCCAAAAACTACTATAAAAACTGCAAATTCTGTAAAAGAGAAGCAAAGAATTGCAAATGCCTTTTTTAAAATAAAATCAATAATAAAAATGATTAAATTGCTTTGAGAGATTGCATTCCTTGTATTATTTAATTTAAATTAATTTCTTTAAATACTATTTGTTCTCTAAAATGCCTTATATTAATAATCCCTCGTTATTTATCTATTTCAAATTAATTAATTTAAAATTGGTAACTCTGACACTTTATTTATGATAAATATATAATTCCAAATTACTTACTCTTTCTTAAATTTCAAAATTATTATTAATAAATCGCAAAATTCATGATTTCATCTAATCTTTCCTATTTATAATTAAGAGAGTTCTTTTAAAATAATTAAATTAAAAATGAAAGCAAAAATTAGAGTGCTAAAATCAATTAATTAAAAACAGTTCCTAAGTATTTAAAAATTAAATAAATATATTTTATACTATAAAAAGTTTGGGTAAATCAGGGGGAATATTGAAAGAATTTGAAACAGTTTAATTTTAAATTATTTTATAAGAGTGAAATAAAATTACCATTTTCGGGGATCGGGTAAATTGAATATTCAAGTAAGTAGCTAAGCCCATTTTAATATAATTCATTTTCAATTTTAAAAATAATAATAATAATAATAAAATAAATAAATATACTTATATCAACTATACCAAAATACTATGACGAAGAAGATGATGATGAAGATGAAAAAATCTAAACTTGAAATTAAAAATGAATTTTTGTACTACTAAATTTAAATACACAGATATCAACCTGAAAACATTTTGATAGATAAAATAAAAAATGAAAAATATAATGCACAGAGATTTAAAGCCAGAAAATTTAGAGTGAACTCTGCCACTTTTTTTAACAATTAAATTCAAATTAAAAAAATGATGAAGATGAAGAAGAAGAAGAAAATCAAAACAAATTTAATTTATTTATAATTTAATTTAAATTAAAAGTTTAACCCCACTCCTTTTTTTCCCATATTCCCTTCTACTTAATTCATATTTTAATTTAATAATTAATTTAATTTATTTCGAATATTCAAATATGCCTCATTTTTTTCCACATTTTTGATTCAGTAATTAAATAAGATTTCGTCGACCACATTTCCGATTTTCATTTTGATTTTTTAATTCTTGCTCTACGATTTTCGCTCGATTTAATTCTGCAAAAATTAAGGGCAAAAAAAACGCGGTTTTCTGAGAAATTCCCAAATTCGGGGGGTCATGTCCGTCTACTACAAAGTATTTTAATTTTATAATCCTCGTTATTTCGTATTAACACATTTAATTAAATTCGTTTACGCACTTATCAAATTCTTATGCACATATGTATTGGGGTTTATATATTTATATATATTATATATAAGGGCTCATCAACAATCAAACAAGCAACCAAATATTTATAATAATTATCAATTTATTTGAATTTGAATTTAACTTTTCATAAACTCCTATTTGAATTCAATTTACTCTTTTATAGGAAAAATAACGACTATCTTCTTATTTTTTATGAACTATCTAGAAAGTATAGCCGATACTTTAAAGCCTCTTCAGTAGTTTGATTGAATTTTTTTATTTATTTTAGAGTTTCTTTGTGAGATTATGAGTAAGTATATGACAGTTAGTATATACATCTGCTGATTGATTTACTACGTTATAAAAATGATTATTATATTTATCAACTCAAGCCTATTTTTTATATATCCATGGCATAAATATATCATAAATCTCCTACTACCGCTAGGTCTTAATTTCAACTAGGATTGAAAAATTTAAAGAATTAGGATCTAAATAATGTATCTCTTAACTTTGTTATCATCATGTTGATTATCTTAATAATAATGAAGCAATTTAATACCGGCTTATTTTTCACTCTCCTATAAATTTATGTGATATTTCAACTCTAATTCCTTTAGCTTAATATTTCTGCATAAAGCTATCATGCATAAGAAAAATGACTATCTTAAAAGATATTCAATAGCATATTTTAAGTTATTGATTTACTTTGCCAATTTTTGGATGGGGTGTACAATTCTGGAATTTTTTGAAATTCCAGCACCATTCTGGAACACCAGATCCAATGAATCTGGAATTCCAGATACAGTTCTGGAATTCCAGTTCTGTGCAGGGGTATCTCAATATATGATATCAAATATAATTATAGTTATAATGGATTTTTTTTAAAAAAAAGTATACAATATAATTTTATATATTATCATTAGTCATATGTTTAAATGAATTATTTATTGAAATATGATCAATATTTCAATGTTTTTTCATAAAAAGTTTAAATTTTAAACATTAATCTTTTATCTCTATTGCTATTATTTTTACATATAAAATTTTAATTTGTCTATTTATTGAAAATTCATCAATAACATTAATATCTAAATCTATAGAATTTAAAAACTTTTCTTAACGTTGATTTTTTATCGGTTCAATTATACAATAAAACATAAATAAGTAAAATATTTTAAGTTTTGAAGTTGTTTTCCTGTTGGAAAGTATTTCTATGATATTTTAATTTTTAAAAATATATAAAATCCATAGTATAAAAAATACGTATTATATTTCCTGTTAATTTAATTGTAATAAAGGTCGAGGGACGTGAGGGAAATAAAATTAAATCTTAAATGAAATGTTTTATTTGAAAATTTTGTATCAATAAAAAAACCATTAAATATTAATTATTAAATAATCAAATTAATTAACCGTCACAATGTTAAAAATTTCAATCTTAAATAGATATTATCCTAAGTTTTAAAGGAATTACACTTAAAAAACTTTTATTGCAGAAGATAAATTAAATTAAATGTGAGTTAAGAATTCGACATTAATTTAAAATTAAATAGATATTCTTAAAATTTAGATATATTAATCTTTAAAAGCAGCACCTATTTTCTCCAATTAATATATTATTTATATTCCAAAGAAATTTCACATAAATTTAAACTTGATTTAGTTGTTTCAAAAAAATTGCAAAAGCCTTATTATTCATCTAACTGCAAGACATATTTTTAAAATGGCCTATATACTTTAATTTTACTAATACTAATAAAATGAACTATTTAAAAATTAAAAAGCATTTGAGATATCCGCTTATTTGTTTCAGATGTTTATTTTAGAAATATCAAATAAGTATTTTTATTTTTCACAAAATTATTTAAATTACAATGAGAATTCCTTTATGATTGTAATAATTAATACTACTAATTATAAGTACTTTTATCCATTAAGCTTTAAAGACTCTTATTAATATATTCAAGAAATATGATATATTTGCTAAAATTGTAGTGATTATTGAAAATATGTTGAATGATTAAATATTAATAACATCCTAATTCTAAATACTTGTTTTAATCATAATCTCTATTTTTAAAATTATTAAAAATAATATAATTATTCTTGAATTTGTAATCATAAAAAAAATATTATTAGACTCAATTATTATTATTTTAATATTATAAATAGTTAATTTATTTGAAAACATTTAAATAAGATTTTTTTAAAATTTACATTTAATAGATGAAATAAAAGTTTTATTGTAGGTTTTTGTTATAAAACTTAAAAATTATTTATTATGTCTAAAATTTTATAAATTATATTTTATTTAAACATATCGTAAATGTTAAACTAGATATATCTAAGGTAAAATTGATAAAAAATAAATATATATTCCTTTTTATCTAACCTTTACTTTAAGCAAAAAAATAATTTTCAAAAATTCCAGATCTATTGAATCTGGAATTCCAGTTCTGTATCTGGAAGCGTTTTTCACCATTCTGGAATTTTTTTCACCAATCTGGAATTCCAGAATGGTGCTGGAATTTCAAAAAATTCCAGAATTGTACACCCCATCCCAATTTTTAATTCAAACATGACTATGTTAAAAAACATATTTTCGATTAAATTCATAGAGCTTCAGAGAACAAAATTAAGAATATACAAGCTGAATAATCTGTTTTTACATTCAATAATAATTTATCTTGTGAGTTAATAATAACATATTTTAATGTGCTAATTGTGATTAATCTCCTTATACATATGAAGGCTTATAAGCCCAATCTTATTTAGGAACTTATAAGACCAACTCAACGCCTCATTTATGAATATTATTTATTAAATTATTAATTAACTATTAAAACTTAATATGTTTAATTAATTTATTTATAAAATTACTATTATTTTAAATTCTATAAATAGAACATCTTTAATACTACTCCATATTTAATTTTATTAATTTTAATAAATAAAATCCCAATATTAATCATTATAATTAAGAAATTATTAAAATGTGGACTCTAAGCCCTGAATTAAGAAAGGGCTTAAATGACGTTTAAGGCTCCAACTGCACGGGATTGAAACTTCCTGAGCTCTTATATGATAAATATTGGAAATATAAGTCCAATGAATTCAATCAGAATTTCTTGGGAAAATTTATTCATAGGTCATCCAGATATTTTCAAAATATAAAGTACTACTGTCCCAAGATTACATATATTCTTAATTGCTTTGATTGCTCTATAGACCTTTATTTTCAATTTTTTTATTTATAAAATAAAATTTCATTTATTTTTCAAAAATTTAATTTTGCCTTACATCGTTGGAAGGAATAATCCCACTAAATTATATGATTAAATATATGCTGCATGCTTACCATGCTAAGTGAGGTATCGATAGAGATCTTCTTTGCTCTTAAATCTTGAGATCATTTCTTAATCTTCAACCCTCTTCATTTCAGTACTTATAGACTCCATCCTTGTTCCTTCTCTTGTTATTGAATTTCAAATTTTAATATATAGATTTCTGGATCCCACTGTTAAAAATCTTAGTATTAAATATGGGCATCTTATTGGAGGTCAACCTGGTAAGGATACTGGAGAAAGCTGGCAGAAGCTGTAACAAACTTCAGAATTGGAGCTCCAATTTTATCAATTTAGTTCCTTTTAATTAGTACTAAATTTGTTTAAATTTAATTAGTACTGGTACTAATTCCGTTTAATTTTAATTGTTACCAATTTTATATTACCAAAACTTAATTAGTACCTTGTTTTAAACTAATGAGGTTTTAATGGAAAAGTTCAAAAATGGTTCAAAACTTAATTTGTACCTATACCAACCTGAATTTATTCTTAGTTAGTACCATTATCAATACAATTAAGCAAAATATTAGATATTTTATAGCAGTAAACTTAGTATAAATGTTAGGCCCATCACCTGAAAATCAATCATTATTGTTGCTGTGGCAACTCCTATACAGATTTACTATAGCCAGAGAGGTTTAACTTATTAATAATAGAAATTTAAATTTAAATTTAAACATGCTGATAACTTAAATTGCGGAGCAGTCTCTCTTGGCAATGGATAATCTTAGCTAAACTTTGGCTAAACTGAGAAGCCAGAGATCATCTACATAGAAATCGAGACATAGCTTTAAGCTCTTAATTTGAATAAGAGGTTTTTAAAATAGAGGTTTGGAGCTAGAAATGTAGTGCAGAAATGGGAATTTAAGCCTATATGGTAATGATTGAGGAAGAGAAGAGACTGCAATCCCTTTTTTGTACCATTTAGAGTTTTTAAAGTCAGCTTGTCTTATTAAAGTTCATTTCAAGCATGGTGCCAAAAGTATAATACGATTTTACAATCTACCTAAAATTAGCCTTAAATCTATCTAGAATCTCAGAGTGTCTTATAGTGACTCCAATATCGAAATTAATTGATAAAACCTCATTGAAGTATCTTTAATGGACAACACTCTAATTCTAGGTAGAGCTATCTTACATCCAAAAAGATACTGATAAACCAACAATTCTAGATCAACAACTTCAGAGTGACAAATGTTATTACTGAAGCAGTAAAAAATTTAACTGGCATCAAAATGTATCATTAGAAAAGGTTAAAGCATTATAATGTTATGTATGCTAAGATTTCTTCTCAACTGATTCGACCTTAAAGAGGCACATCAAAGAGATACACTCTTGGAGAGCTAAGATATAATTCAAAAACTCGATAAAATCGATGGTAGTTATTTATGCACAACATGTATGAAGTCCTACTCCCATTGAGCAAAAGTGAAGAAGCACATGCAAAAGCATCACTTTAGCGAATCTTGATTTAGGATAAAAAATAGTTATACCTGCCAAGAGAAACTCCAATACTATTGAGTAATAAATAGAGTAAAAGGACAGACTCAAGAGATAGAAACTATATGAATTGATGAATCAACCAGAATTTAATACTATTTCAGCATGCTTCTAAGAAAAAGCAATGAACAAACCTACATTAAATGAAATTAATATTATTAAATGTATTTATAACTATTTGCATAGAAGAGTCCCTGCAAAACCAAAGCATACTATAATTGATAAGTATGCACACAAGGTGTATCCTTTTAGCTATCTACTTAAGAATGAGCAGTACCAAAATGAGTTTGCTAACGAAAAAATTATTATTAGAAAGTCTTTGAGAATATATTGCAAGATCTTGCTTAAACTAAATGGTGGTATTTTAAGCTACAGTTATATTGCATTAAGGCTTAAGAAATATGAAATGACTCTTCGAGATTATATAAACCATAACAGATACACAGATGATATATATGTTATATTATCAGATATGATAAAGAGTGTCAAGGAGTTGCATGAACTTGTACTTGTTCATAGAGATTTGAAGGCTGAAATTGTAATGATAAACCTCAGTCAGTTCTTAAGAAGTAGTTATTATCAATTTCAATCGAGCCTCAAGATAAGAGATAATGACATTAGAGAAGGTACTCGGAACATCTGGATACTTCCCAATCAAACAAAAATGGACTAATGGCTCTGTTTAGTGGAATGGATGAGCAATTGAAGCAATAATACTAGTGAAAGATATGGAAAGAAAAACTGACTTAAGTATAAATTTTGAAAAATAATAAATCAGTTAAGCTTAGAAATATACCAAGTATAATAATGAATGCAAGGAAATAAAAAAGATAATAGAGATGATAATAATCAGTGCTCCCTTATTTCCTAGATAAACATTGGATGACATACTTAAGCCACTTGAGAGAAAAAGATTCCAGAGATATACAAAGACAATCAGATAAAATTTGTTTGAATTAAAACAACTATTTTTCATAAAACACTAATTATATTCATATAAATCCTGGGTTTTTTCTACTAACCCCATTAAGACCAAGACAATACCCTACAAATCAAAGCACTTATAAACCTCATTAAGTGTTTTGGTGATTTGATTGGAGAGTAGGAATATTTGCTAGAGAAACGTTGCCATTAGCAGTAATAACAATAGAGAGTGACATGGCAAGCAAAGATTACTCTAGCTTAAAGAATGACAGAGATTCTACATAAAGATTCAAACAATATCTTGATAAAAATCAAATATTTAAAGGTCTGAGAGACTTTTCAAATAATAATGATTATAAACCAGGCAATGATAATGATGTTAAAATAGTTACAATTAAACAGCTTCTGTGAGTGATAAAAGTAAGAGAGCTTCTAAATGCTTATTATATCCTAATAAAGTATGCCTAAATTGTCTACAATTATCAATCTAAACAATTAAAATATTGAAGTTTGAAGAAATATTCTTTATAAAATAACTGAAGGTAATTTATTATTAATTAATTAATAATATGTTTTCAAAATTAGTAACTATTTCTACAATAATAATATATTTAATCGTTTTCTTAAAGTGAATTTTTGAAGATTTCTTGAATTACTATTTGGCATTGCTATTAATATTCATTTTGCTCTGCCATATTCTGTTAGCCATCTTTTTCTTATTTTTAAATAATTTCATCAATATGATTTGTCAATCAAGAGTATTTTTTGAAAAAAAAAACTAAACAAAATTATAATAAATATTGATGAATATAGTACATTAAATACTTCAGAGCAAAATATTTTTTGTATCTCAATAAAAATTTAAGTTAAGACAAATAAGTATTGTATTATGATCCGCTCTTAGGATTGTCATATTTGTGCTAGAAAAAAGAATAAATTTAAAAATATAGATATGAAAAGGATTAGCATTTAAAATAAATTATACAATTCATAAACTAGTTGAGTTTGGGGAAAAAATCAATTTTAAAGTAAAAATTATAAAATTTAGCAAACACAAAAAAATAATTAAATTAAATTCATTTAATTATTAAAAATATGTAAATTAAACATATTATTCATAATTTAAGTGATTGTAAACAGTAAATTTATAATAAAAAACGTTTATCAATTAGTAATTCATTTTTTTTCATTATTGAGGTCTTTTAGGGATTTGGCAAGGTTTTACTGATATATTAAATGATCTACTAAAATTTTAATGACGCATATTTAGTAGTGATATGTAAAGCTATTGATTTTTGTTATTTACTGCTAAAATTATATCTTTTATGAAAAATAAGTTAAATTAACATGATTTTTTTAAAAATAAAATTACATTTATTTTTACTTTAAATCATATTACTTATTTTAATACAAAGTAATATTTTATATTAAAAAGAATGGTGATTAGAAAGGAATTTCATAATTTTTCAATTCAATAATCATTTTTGTTTTATAATTAATCAATTACAATTCAATTTACAAAATTTTCATGAATCGATTGAGAATTCTTTTTGATTATTGTGGTAAAATATAAGATTTGGGAATATAATTAAAAATAATTTTTTGTATTTAGATATTAAAATTATTGCAATTTTGAATAAAAATATTCAAAATTTAGAAATAAATTGATTCTACCTTAGAATTCGAAAATTTAGGCTGAATTTTTAATAGCAATTGTCAATAATTATCCCGAATGTGGGATATTTTGATTTTGAGCTAGTTCTAAAAACAGTAACTGTGGTTTTCTTGTATGAGTGATTAGATAAATTTATTATTACAATAAAAACCACCTTCTCATTGTAAATGCACAATATTGTAAAGGTTTGGAGACTTTTTCCAAAAAAAATATTGAATGTCATAATTAATTAATTAATTTTTATTTTTATTGATTTACTATATTAAAATGTATTTTTACATTACTAATTTAGGGATATATATTGTAGAGAGTTACTTTCGAGGGGGAAATCTTCATAAACTCCAAAGTTCTCGAGTAAAATCTAAATCGTTTCGTATCTTACAAGTCTATTATCCTCAGGCATGCACATAATGTCGCGAAATTAAATATTAAAATATATTCATCAAATACCTTATCAAGACTAGATAGTAAGAATTCTTTTTTAATTGTTCTATCACATTATAACATTTATAAAAAATGAAAGAATATTAATAAATTATCAATAATAGAATAAGGAATTTAACTTAAATATAAAAAAAATAGGAATTTCATAAAAATGTTCAAATACTTTAGATAGTATTGAGGGTTTATAATTTTGTTAGCCATGTGAATTAAGAATTAGATAAAGTACACAACTTCAAACTCTTTAGACTCGTTAAGATTTTCAGCTTAACTTATTAAATTATGAACTGTAGAATTTTTCTCAATAATTGAATCCTTTTTAAAAGTAAGGTAGAATTTTTGAAATAAAAGTCGATATAATACTGATAAATCAAAAAGAGAGATATATTATCAGGTTCTTCTTAAATCATTTATTAAAATTAAAAAGCTTAAATTAGGTTTTAGTCTTTAATCTATCGCAGTTCAAGTTCCATGTTCATCTCTGCTCTCTACTTAGTGATGTCTAAGATGCTTTTTTCTCTGTACCTCTAGTGCTTCAATCTGTGTAGTATCAGTTAAATCCGTTCTTTCACATTTCGGTGGTTTTTTATTGTAAATCTGCGTGATTTTGAGATTTCGTCAATTGATTCAGAGCTTCCGTAACTAACAGTATACTGTTGAACACGAGCAACAACTGTAAAAAATTGTATCGTAAATTGATATTTTTTATTTTACATATAATTTGTTGCTACACCCTCACATTAACATCACTATTTTCTCAAGTATATTTCATTTTTGCTTAAAATTAAAACATTTCTGGATGAAAAGAATTCTCTAAAGAGAAATAAGTTTTTGCAAAAGCAAAAACATTTTAGGCAAAAATGAAATATACTTGAGAAAATAGTGATGTTAATGTGAGGGTGTAGCAACAAATTATAGGTAAAATAAAAAATATCGATTTACGATACAATTTTTTACAGTTGTTGCTCGTGTTCAACAGTATACTGTTAGTTACGGAAGCTCTGAATCAATTGACGAAATCTCAAAATCACGCAGATTTACAATAAAAAACCACCGAAATGTGAAAGAACGGATTTAACTGATACTACACAGATTGAAGCACTAGAGGTACAGAGAAAAAAGCATCTTAGACATCACTAAGTAGAGAGCAGAGATGAACATGGAACTTGAACTGCGATAGATTAAAGACTAAACCTAATTTAAGCTTTTTAATTTTAATAAATGATTTAAGAAGAACCTGATAATATATCTCTCTTTTTGATTTATCAGTATTATATCGACTTTTATTTCAAAAATTCTACCTTAAAAATGTCGCCTTAGTCAAAGAGATCTCTAAAGGAATCCATTTTAATTGATAATCTTTAGTTGAATCCAACTGGAGGTTTCTCATAGAATTCACATTTTTTCTTGAATGATTCAGAAAGTCGAATAAGGATTAAAATTAAATATATTTAAAATATTCCGCACACATTTTTCAATTTGTTGATATCATCATTATCTAACAATTACTAGTCTTTTGGTTTTATTTTTTGTAATAAAAAAAATATAATTAGTATTCAAAGTAATGGTTTGTTTGCTATAATATTCTTGAAAAGTATAGCATTAGAGCTTTTGTTAAGCAATTGAGCCAAAATATAAACTCTGTTATTTTCTATAATTCATTTTAATAAATAATTAATTAAAAATTATAACATTAAAGAGCAAATTCTTAAAGAAATTAAAATTAAAATATTAAGAGAATTAATATAGCCAGGATTAAATATTTTAGAATATATTTTTCTGTTCTAACGAGAAACCCCTCCCCACCTAAACTAAGACACCCCACCCAAAGAGCCTAATTAACTCCTTTACCACCTTCGTACCACTCTATAAAATACTTTTTTAAGAAATTTTTATTACGGTGAATTTAACTCAATCATGAAATTCTTGGTTTATTATGCAAGTTATTTTACATTGTTCAATAACCATCAACCATTTGGATTTAGATCCCAAAGAAATATAACTTATTTTCAAATTTTAAAAGAGAATTTAATTATATAGATTATATTAACTATTACCAACAAATTTTAAATATACAAATTTGAATATCTTAAATCAACTTCATTCGTTCTAATATAAAAATAGTCAATAAATATTTTTTAGTTTTTTAATAAACTATTTATAAATGCAGAAGATCTATGAGAATAAAAATGAAAAGTTATATGACTGTTTTTTTTCTTCAATTAATGAGAATGGAGTTGATTTAAGAATTTTAATTTTTTTTAAATAAAATTAATGCATAATAGTCAATATTATTTTTATAAAGAAATTCTTTTAGAAATTTGAATATAAGTTATATTCTTTGAAGGATTAAGTCAATTTTTATAATATTTTATTTACACTATTTACTATAATAAAATTTTATTTAAATGTTAATTCTTCATAGAGAAATCTAATATAGTAAAAAAATTATTTAAGTTTGATTAGTAATTAAAACTATAATATAAAATTATTATAATTAATTAAGTAATAATTAAAATAGGGTATATAACACAGGGAGGTATCCTTATTTAACAAAGCAGAATTAAAATAAAGGTGTTTGGCTATGGCTTTAGCTTTATTTTAAATACTATCCACGCTTCCGCAAAAAAATTTTAATGCGTAAGTGCGGATAATCAGACCCAGAGTATCATATAATGTTCTCAAGCATAGGTTCTTAGATTACTTAATTAACATTCCATGTAAATCTCTATATTTTAACGGTTGCATTTTTTTAAAGACATTTATAAAATTGATAAATTAACTTTCTATAAAACCCCTAGAGTATTTTTTTGAATTAAGTTGAATTTGAATTTTAAATAAATACTTTATTTTTATTATTATAAGAACTTTGGTTGCTTTATGTAAAATTATAGTAGTATTGTAGGAATACATTCGAAATTGGGAAATTAAAATTAATTAAATTAAATTTAAATCAAAATAGTGGCAGTTAAAGTTGTCCAATTTAAACTATTTAAGGCTCATTCGATAGAGAATTTAAAATTAGCTGGACTTTATTATTGACAGTACTATTTTATCGCATCCCTGGAGCGAGATAACTCGATATTAATTAAATGCAACTAAATTCATTGAATTGTACCCTCACATTAAAGTAAAGTTATCTCGCTCCAGGGATGCGATAAAATAGTACCGTCAATAATAAAGTCCAGCTAATTTTGAATTCCCTATCGAATGAGCCCAAAATCGTTTAAATTGGACAACTTTAACTGCCACTATTTTGATTTAAATTTAATTTAATTAATTTTAATTTCCCAATTTCGAATGTATTCCTACATTACTAATATACATAGATAATACAGTATTGCACAAGATCATTCCCTTCCTATCGTCGCCATTGATGGATTTGGACCCTCAGCTCCTACCACCAATCAAAACCCCAAAACCATTTCAGTAGTTTGATTGACGTTTTTGATTGATAAAAGTAGACTATTAGTGCATACTTTATTAGGGTTTTAATAGGGTTTATGTAGGGGTTTAATGTTCAAATTTTAGTAATTTAAGTGAGTATAACAAGTGAGTTTATTAGATATCTCACACAAACATAAGCTTAGTGTCATGTGGCAGTTCTCTGAATTTTATATTTCTAAGATGATGTTTAATTGTTTCTATTGTTTGTTAATTCTCTTAGCTTGGCTTGATAATAGTTGAGTATGCAAGTTCTCTGAGACCTCCATTTATTTTATTTTTATCGAAATATTGTTTGATTCTCTGCTTATAATCTCTCTCACCCCTGCAGCTAAAGTAATCGATTCTTGGCATATCGCTCTATATTATTATTACTGCTTGAGCCCAGATATCCCATTAAGTTTCTCCATCTCTCCAATCCTCTCTCTCTGGGAAATATCAGGAGTGCCGTATACATTTCCTAATGCAGAGGCTTGCACTCTTTGAGCTCTGTTGAAGTCTATAATATAAACTCTAAGAGGCTGAAAGTTCAACATGATATTCTCTGGCTTTAAGTCTCTATGAACATAACCTAACTTGTGAAGCTCTTCAATCTCTTCAACTATCTGCTATACTATCTAGCTAATTTATCTCTGACATCTATTGTCAGATAAGAATTCTCGATAAGTCATTTCAAGTAAAGGAAGCCTGAAGGCTGCATGATCTTTACCAAGTAAAATAGCATCAAGCTAGATGATATGCCTGCACTCATTTAAACTTTGCCTTTTAAAGAGCATTATACTCATAAGCAAATTCCATTTGTATCTTGTCATCAGCAAGGAAGTAATTGAAAGGATATATCTTGTAAGCATTTAGTCATCTTTAATGACTCTCTTCTCTATTTTATCTTCAAGAGTGAGGTAGCTTTCTAGGCAAGAATCTAAGTCAATAATTTTTAATATGTGAATCTTCATTCCCTCTATTTTAACCATGATTTTATTGATCTCAGAGACTGGAAAGTTCTTGACTGCTTTCTTCATTTTAACTTACTTCTAGACTTAAACTCTAAGAGACTCCACTAGGTTTCTTGATCTTCTCTTTTAGAGGAATCTATTCCCTGTAGGTTCATGAATAAAGACAAAACTTTAATTGCGCTTTTTCTATAAGTGCACTTTGAAGTCTCTATTATGAGAATATGGCTTCTCACAGAACTCACAGACATACTTCCCATCTTTCTTTTAATGCTTGAGATATAACCTTGGCATATCGTTGTGTATATCTCTCAAGTGACTTTTATAAGTTGACTTGTAAAGGAAAACTTTATTGCATTCATTGCATTGATAGTCAACTTTAGCTGGAATTTATTAATGCTCTATGGCGGGTTGTTTAACCTCCTCCTCAATTTGCACAGCTTCTTTGATAACCTCCTACTTAAACTTATATTTAAATCTCAAAGCTACTGGTCAAAGTTGTCATAAGTAGGCTCACACTGAGTACAAGCGTCTCTGGTCTATACTTTTATTGGTTGCTGGAATGATAACTTTTATTGACATGATCCAAGTAATGCCGCTCTTCTCAAAAGGTTAGCGCTCATTTTAGTTTGCTGATATATTTTATTATAATAATGATATAATATACCTTGAAAAACTATAGTAGTCGAGTATAAGACACTCTGGTAGATTCTTTGCTGAGAGGTAAGAAAATTAACTAACCATAAAAGACTCATAGTTGACATATTTTATGAGAATTTTAATCATTTTAGTAAATTAAAATACTCCTAATGAAGTTTTGTTTCTCTAGGAGGTCCTCCAAATCAAGTTTGAACTTAATTTGGAGGACCTCCTAAAATAATTAAACATTATTAGGAGCAATTTAATGGAGATAGTTTAATAAAAATGCAAATCAATCTGTGAAACTTGGAGCAAGTTTTTCAATGCTTCTCATATCTTTTCAAGGTTGACCTCCAGTAGGTCCTCCCTAATTAGTAGTAAAATTTTAATAAA
>ARYC01012413.1:0-14091 GCA_000711775.1 Oxytricha trifallax | reverse complement strand
CCTTAGTGATGATAAATATTAAATGGAGTTTACTAATGAATATTAAGTACTCACTCAGGCTAAGTTTAAAGAGTGCAAATACTTAATAGAGCTAGATGCTGTTCTCCTAGCCAAAGATCATGTAGCTTTCGGACTACCACTCTTTGAAATGACACTCAGAGATTTCATAACTGATCAAAGAAATCATAGATAGCTTGCATTAATATCAACCTAAGCGATACAAGGTATCAAAGAGCTTCATAAGTTAGGCTTTGTTCACAGAGATCTCAAGCCTGAGAATATAATGTTGAACTTTTCACCAGTAAAAGTAACAATTATTGATTTCAACAGAGCCTTAAGAGTGGAAGTATCAAGGCTTGGAAGTGTTATGGGAACTCCAGGATATTATCCGGAAAGGGAAGACTGGAGAGATGGAGACTAACAGTAGATTGTGTGGGCTTTAGCAGCAATAATAATAGAGTGTGATATGCCTCGCAACGATTACTACTCTACAAGGTGCGAGAAGGATGCAAGGCAAAAGAATAAAGCATTTATTGAAAAAACAAGAGTGTCTCAATCAATGAAGCAAATGGCAGAGTCAATAATAATAAAACCAAACTCAAGATCAGACATATCAATAGAGTAGATTGAGTTGTGGTTAAGTAAGATAAACTTCAGACCATTCCCACATGATCCAAAAGTGCATTTTGAGTGATTAAATTAAATACATTTACTATAAATTTCACATTAAAACCTATTAATAACCCCAACCCCTAACAAATTCCCTACAAATCAAAGCACTTATAAACCTCATTAAGGGGTTTTGGGATTTTGATTGACTATCTTATTAATGATAAGACTTTTAAATACTGGCCTCAATTATCTCTAGTCTAGAGGGCTGTGATGTTTCATCGCCAATTTCCTGAGCTTCACACATCTGCTTAATTGATAGCTAACATATATAAAAAACGGAATATCTTACAAGCAAGACGGTCAATCTCATTAAGAGAGTGATTGACTTTAATGTTCCATTTTATAAGGATAATTTAAATTATATATTCGATTAAAAGCAGATGTCTTAAGAGCATATTATAAAGTTCATACACGCTGATGAAGCTGTATTTACATTCAATACCTTTATATCAAGGTCTTGGTACAAGAGGTATAGTAATATAGAAGTTTATGACTAAAAGGTTAAGGTATAAACTCATGCTATTCTCGGAGGAATAAGTGAAGATAGTGGCCTCGAGACTTATGTTATTCACCCTCGTTCTATAAAGACTGAAGAATATATTAAGTTCTTGCAATAACTCAGAGATAAGTACGCTGACTAAGAGATTATTCTATTCGTTGATAACTGTCAGTTCATAAAACTAAAGACTCAAGGAAGGAATATGAAAGGCTAAATATAACACCTGTATTTAATGTTCCTTATAGCCCTTAGTTCACTGGAATTGAATTGTATTGGGGGTTATTGAAAGGTCATTAAGAAATTGCTGCTCTACCATCTGATGCATGATTTAAAATAGATACAGTCGATTTTATTAAGAGTGCTGCTAAGAGAGTCAGCGATGAGAAAGCTAAAGTATGCACAAGAGAAGGGAGATTTTGTGTTTATAGATAAGTATTAGATTTAAAATTAAATTTGCCCGAAAAGGGATTTTACTTTCTTTCTTTTCTTCCTTTTAAGGCTTGCTTGGGCTCATGTTTCTTCTCTTAGTGCCAGCCCCTGCTTCTATGTTCATCTCGTCTTTCTTTTAGAAATCTTTGAAGAGTCTCTTACTCAATTCATGCTTTACTTGAGACTTTCTCTCTCTGTTTAATTTGCTGCGCTCTTTCATCAAGTAAATAGCAGTTCCAGGTTTTTCTATAAAATTAAAAGGCAAAGCTTACTTGAGATGAAGGATGTTTTTGAAGTTCCTACAGCCAGGTATCATTTATTTTAATACTTTGATTCTCTTTTTCTTCAGGAGAGATGCTGTATCGTTACTTGTGAGCTTCTTAAATAACTTCATTTAAGTACTCAGGTTTCAGAGTTGCAAGAACACCAAAGAAGAAGTTTCTCTCTGGCAAATTATTAGAGAGCTGTAGCTTTGATTGAAGGTAGAGAGCTACGTCGGGATCACTCATAGCATCGTCATATAGGTTTGTCACTGATATTTCAGGGTAGTTAAGAATTTCAATCATCCTAATTTCATAGACTTAAAAGCTTTTTCTCTTCACTTAGCAATGCTTTTAAGAATGATATTTTTGTTCCCTCCTGTGTTGGTAAGAACAATCCAACTATAATGGATTTATTAATCTTACTTATGAACTTACCTTGCTTTACCAAATATCTATAAAGGTCCTCTTTATACTTCGAAATTTTCCTATTAAATCTTGAGATTAAATTCTCTTCATTGCATCATTCATAGACTGCATCTTGCTTCCTCTTTCTAGAAATGTTAATGAAATTTAAAATTATGGATATCCATTCTAAATTTATTAAAGTCTTACTACTAAATAGGGAGGACCTACTGGAGGTCAACCTTGAAAAGATATACGGAGAAGCATTGAAAAACTTGCTCCAAGTTTCACAAATTGATTTACATTTTTATCAATCTATCTCCATTAAATTGCTCCTAATAATGTTTAATTATTTTAGGAGGTCCTCCAAAATAAGCTCAAAATTTATTAGGAGTTAAATTTTAAGGTTAAAACTTAATTAGGAGCATATTAAATTAAAAAATCTTAAATAACTTTACCTCCAAATTAAGTTCAAAGTTGATTTGGAGGACCTCCTAGAGAAACAAAACTTCTATAGGAGTATTTTAATTTACTAAAATGTATTAAATTCTCATGAAATATGTCAACTTACAGTTTTTATGGTTAACTAATTTTCTTACCTCTCAGCAAAGTATCTACCAAAGTGCCTTATACTCTACTGTTATAGTTTATCAAGGTATATTTTATCATTATTATAATAAAATCTATCAGCGAACTAAAATGAGCGCTAACCTGTTAAGAAGAGCGGCATTACTTGGATCAAGCCAATAATAGTTATCATTCCATAACCAAGAAAAGTAGAGACCAGAGACGCTTGTACTCTGTGGGAGCCTGCTTATGAAAACTTTGACCAGTCTAGCTTTGAGATTTAAATATAAATTAAGTAGGAGGTTATCAAAGAAGCTTTGCAAATTTAGGAGGAGGTTAAACAACCCGCCATAGAGCATTAATAAATACCAGTCAAAGTTGACTATTAATGCAAAGAATGCAATAAAGAATTCCCTTACAAGTCAACTCATAAGATACATTTGAGAGATATACACAACGATATGCCAAAGTTATATCTCAACCATTAAAGGAAAGATGGGAAGTATGTCTGTGAGTTCTGAGAGAGGCCATATTCTCATACTAGAGACCTCAAAGTGCACTTAAAGAAAAAGCACAATTAAAGTTTTGTCTTATTCATGAACCTACAGGGAATAGATTCCTCTAAAAGAGAAGATCAAGAAATCCAGTGGAGACTCTTAGAGTTGAAGTCTAGAAGTAAGTTAAAATGAAGAAAGCAGTCAAGAACTTTCCAGTCTATGAGATCAATAAAATCATGGTTAATATAGAGGCAATGAAGATTCCCATATTAAAATTATTGATTTAGATTCTTGCCTAGAAAGCTGCCTCACTCTTGAAGATAAAACAGAGAAGAGAGTCATAACTGATGACTTATATGCTTACAAGATATATCCTTTCAATTACTTCCTTGCTGATGACAAGTTCCAAATGGAATTTGCTAATGAGTATTATGCTCTTTAAAAGGCAAAGTTAAATTAGTGCAGGCATATCATTTAGCTTGATGCTATTTTACTTGGTAAAGATCATGTAGCCTTCATGCTTCCTTTACTTGAAATGACTTACATAGAATTCTTATCTGACAATAGATGTCAGAGATAAATTAGCTAGATAGTATAGCAGATAGTTGAGGGGATTGAGAGCTTCACAAGCTAGGTTATTTTCATAGAGACTTAAAGCCAGAGAATATCATGATGAACTTTCAGCCTTTTAGGTTTTTATTATTGATTTCAACAGAGCTCAAAGAGTACAAGCCTCTGCATAAGGAAATGTATACGGCACTCCTGGATATTTCCCAGATAGAGATAGGATTGGAGAGATTGAGACACTTGATGGGATATGTGGGCTCTAGCAGTAATAATAATAGAGAGCGACATGCCAAGAAACGATTACTTTAGCTGCAGGGGTGAGAGAGATTTAAGCAGAGAATTAAACAATATCTCGATAAAAATAAAATAAATGGAGGTCTCAGAGAACTTGCATACTCAACTATTATCAAGCCAAGCTAAGAGAATTAACAAACTATAGAAACAATTATACATCATCTTAGAAATATAAAATTCAGAGAACTGTCACATGATACTAAGCTTATATTTGTGTGAGATATCTTAAAAACTGGCTTGTTATACTCACTTAAAATACTAATATTTAAACATTAAACCCCTACATAAACCCTATTTAAACTCTAATAAAGTATGCACTAATAGTCTACTTTTATCAATCAAAAACTCAATCAAACTATTGAAAGGGTTTTGGGGTTTTGAATGACAAACTCGAAATTGCTCAAAATAATTATTTAAATCGATGTTAATAAATAGATTTTGACTATAAATGTGAAGAATTAAACTATAAGCTTATATTCCCTGCACTTGATTAGTTTATATAACTGTTCATACGAATACCAAACAGTATTGCTAGACGACTCAGAAGCTGTAATAAAATATTGAGCCTCAGAAGGAATCTTTTATATAATAAAGATTTTATCATTAACAATAATACGCTATTGTGTAACAAAATTGCTCATTACATTTCTACATCATGTTCTAATTTGTATTATTGTTTCTATGATTGCTGAAATCATATGTTTTCAAAATGATTAACTGGGATTTTATGTTTTCAAAGACACTCGACTTAGGCATCTTATCTAGAATTGGTGACATCTAATTATTTTTAAAATAATACAATATAATTATAAATATAGATATATATTTAAATATTAATTAAGTTTATTTATGAAGTATTAAATTCACATACCAATAGTTTTTATTTTATTGTTCCCCTTATTTTCTGTAAATGCTTAACCGTAATTGTAAAATTTTCTTTTTCTGTATACTTGTCCATATATCTTCAAACTCTACTGATTAAATTCATAGTGTGTTAATTTCTTGCTTAACATCTTATAGCAAGAGTTTCTATCTTATGTTTCTCAATCAAAATAATATAATATTCACAATAATTAACAATCTTTCATTTAATAAAAATAATAAACCTGTAAATTAAGTAATAAATTATGAAAAAAATCTACTAGAATAATAAGTGTCGACATATCTATTCATAGTTTAATGAAATTACTTATTATAGGATTGTTTGAATACAATAGTATGAATATATAATTCATATGTTTTCGCCTCTTGGTTTCATTAACTATGCTCTATAATTACTATACTTTTAATATTTATAGTAAATTGTTTATTAACCAGAAAATATGATAGAATTTATGAAAATTTTCCTTGACCTTTATCCTAGATCCCGTTGATATAGCAAATTTGCTATATCTTCGATCTTTTCGCCCTCTAAACTATCAAATCTATTTGCATTTATTCATTTTACATCAATAACTACTCTGTTGTATCTCTTGCGAAGGTAAATGTTTTAGAGGAGGATTGTTATACGGTACCTCACACAACAACGTAGCTGTGTAACAATAAGAGTATGAAGATGGCTGCGACAATTTCACTCATCTAAACTAACTACTTCCACTTTATAACTATATTATCTTGGTGGCATCCAAGCCGAGTTAATAAGATGTTGTGATTAGGTAATTAACGTGAAAGAAAGGCTTGAGTTAGGAGAGGCTTCTACAGATGCAGTTATTTTGTTTTAGGAGAGAGGGAGTTGGTGATATTTGAACGAATTTAAGGAGCAAAACTATCTTTAACCTCTGCAATTGTTATAATTGAAGAGAGTAACATATAGTTTATATTAATATTAGCATTAATTTAAATAGAAGGGCTAAAACGTATATTTTAAAGTATTGATCTTGATGTATAAATTTCATGAGATATAATTTAATGTTAAATCTTAAAGGATGAAGTTAATCTTAAACTTAAAACTAATTACGAATAATTACCTTCTTAAGCATCTTTACAATCATCTAGTGTTTAATTATGACGAAATCCAAGAAGCAGACCAAATGCATCAGCAATCACATTTCAATTTTGGAGTGGCTTTAATCAGATTACTAGTTTAAAACAGGAAAGTTAATTAATGAAGATGAAATTGTCTATATTGATGAATATTATGATATGGATAGACTTTAATTAATTAGCTGAAAGCATTTAGTTAATTTGCCAGTAGTATATCAACTAATAAAATATAATATATTATCAAAAAAGAAGAATTTAAATATACTTACATTATATTAAACTTTAACCGTTTTTGTAACGATTAATTTCACTAATATAAATATGCATTTGTACTCAATTAAATAACACTAATTACAAAAGCTTCAATCTCATCATCAGCAAACCATTTATTAAAATAATATTCTAAATTAATTAGGAAAAATTATTAAAAAACTGAGAATAATTACATATATTATTGCTATTCATATTTAATGTAATTTAATACAAAAATACTTAATAATAAAGTTAGCATTCAAGTTCACATTAATTATTCTTTTATATTAAAATTATATGGATATACTAGCGCTAACAAATCTGAAAAATAATTAAATAAAGTAAGTACCATTATTTTTCAAGCGAATTATAAACTAGGCCAAACTAATATACTAAACTCACTAGAGCAGCTATCATATAACAGCAAAACAATAAATAAATGTATATATTGCTTAATATATAGCAAAATATTATTTAGTTTAGGTATATACAAACTATTATTCAATCAGAAGTTAATATTTTTAAAAACTGTTTCAGTCACTATATTACCTACATTTTGATAAAACTAATTTATACTTAGGATATGATTTGCTGAAATTGCCATTTGTTTCTCATATAATGAGTATTCCAATGACTATAGGATTTATGGGTTTTACACTATGGTAGTCTTTGTGGCTTGATAGGAATAAACATCTGCAAATGATGAAATAATTATTTAAGGCGATTAATTTGATCGTTTTAAATTGATAAATTTGATGAAACAAATTCAATGATATAATTTTTATTAAGTTATTCTCACTTTAATATTTCTAAGTAATAAAAGTTTATGCTATATTAAATATTATAGTAAATTTAATCCAATAAAGATAAGATATTTATTTAAACAATTCGTCTAGTTATGTTCCTGATTTCAAAGTCTATTTAGATACTTACAAAAGTTTTAAATTCTCTGTATTGTTTTCAATTAACTAAAGGAAATTTTATGAGATTCTGATAATATTTGATATAATTATTATTATTAGAAGCAGTATTATAATATGTAAAATAAATAATCAAAATTACACCAATATTTATGAATGAAAGCAGTGAATATAAAATTCTCATTATAATCAACTATCTTCGTTTGTAATAATTCACACCTATAGCCCAGCCTGTGAACTAACGTCTGTTCTTTCTCTTCTTAACTTATCTCCCCGTTGTTATTCTTTGTCACCCTCACTTTACAGTTAAAAATCAATCTCTGTCTATTTGAAAACTGTGGTTGGCTATTCAAGCTCAGTCCTATGGCTCTATTGATAAAACACTCTAACGGGTCTATCAAAATCTTCATAAAATTACTGCTTAACTCACCCATACCTTTGCAAGTGTCAATCAATTCTAATTTATTTACATTTACTATGTTCCCATTTATTTATTCTTTTACAGTTTAATCTAACGGCTACAAAAGATAGATATTTATTCAACAGAAATTAAACTACATACTTCATGTTATAAATTTATAATTTATTAAACTACTTATAGCTATTTTATCAAAAGTTAAAGATTAATGTAATATATTAAGCTTTTTGTGACTCATACTACTTGATTTCATCTTTTTTATTTCATAGGATTCATGAAATAGTTCTTTAAAAAGTTTAATTTTTGTAAAGTATTTTGTGTCTTGATTTTAAATACTCGACATATTATTTTACTATGCTATTCGATTCAATGTATAAAACATTATAATGCTTAAATTACATAATTAAACAAGTTTATATACAAACTTATAATTTTATGAATCTCAAGATACATATATTTTATAAATGTCTATAATATTAATTTATATGTATAAATAAGACATATAATTTGCTTTTATTTTGATGCACACTTCTCCCTTGTTGCTTTTCCCAATCTTCACATTGACGTCCTCATAAAACATACTTCTAGATGTAAATCTTTGTTGAATCTTTGCATGTCAATTCAAATATTTTGTAATTAGATTGTTGATTCTTTTTTTAACTACAATTCAAGTGCTAATTTATTATAAATAAGCAAGAAAATCCATCAGAAATATTATGATTCTTATTTCAGTTGGTGCCTAAATTGTTCATTTAAGTTATCTTTCTTTATATATCATCAAATTTTCTTCAGAATCTAATATCTATAATCTTCCAATTAATGGTAATTTCCAGTATCTAAACCTGGTTCTTGCAAGATTATCGGAGATAATGAAGTAATTAATCTTTTCTAAGTTGAATTGAACTTCTTATATTTAATTGTTTTCCTTTCAATAGCTACTATATCTCGAACTGTAATTGGTCTCCATTAAATAACTACACTCTTTTTATCTTATTTTAACTTTTTATTAAACATCTCACTCTCGCTTTTCACAACGTATTCAGTAGCTATTATGATTACTGAGTAGCTCTTTTTGCAGTTGATAATCTTTTAAAACTTTCAGCAGATTACTTCAATAATGTCAATGAAATCTGCATTTCAATTTCTGACTTTTAATATAAAATAATCTATCTGATATTGATTTTGAATGATTATTTTTATTAGAATTTTTATTTATTTCTTAATTTGCTTAATTTTCATGATAAAATTATAAATTAATTTAAATTTATTTAATATATTAGTATAAGTTAGTTTTAAGTTTATATATAATAATTATTTACAACAAAATCAGAAAATATACTAATTAAATTATTAATTTAAGTTATTCGAATTTGCAAGTGAATGACGCAGATAATCTTTATTAAAAACCTAATAGGTGTTCATATAAACACTGGAGTATTTAGAAAATAATATAGAATATAAATTATTTAATATTCTTAAACTTTGAATCTCGAATTTTTATAGTTTTTATAGATAATTATTGCCTTTAAATATAATTGCTACCTTATCTTTACATTATTTACTTTTATCGGATTCATTTAATGATTAAAATTTTATAATTTCTAGGACTCTGGATCCTTCGAAAATCTGATATATAAATATTCCAGAAATTAAATCCATAAATCTTGTCAAACAAAGTAAAGATGTCTATCCTAGGCTATTTATTATACTTTTTTTTCTTCTATGATTCTAAATATATAAATGATAAAGGTATTTATTTAAAAACCACTAAATATGTTTATTAATAAAATTTTGAATGTTTACATTTATGAGAGTAATTAAGGGATTTTAAAGTTACATGCCGAACTCTCTCTTGATGGGTGAGTTTTTCTATTCTGAATAGTGAGTCAAAATTATCTCATTATGATTATTTCAAGTTTATTATGTGAGTGCTTATTATTGAATTTCTTATTTTAAGTGGCTTTAGAAGGTGAAATATTAACTAGAGCATAAGACAATTATTGATATGAAATTTATGTAAAATTTAATAAAATGTCTTATTCGAACAATATATAAAGTTTCTCTATATATTCTCGACATTTTTAACTTTAAACTTTTCAATCATATTTAATTTTATTTTATACAAATAAACTTCTATAACTTATTGTTTTTATCATGTATGCTCTAGTTATAAGTTAACTCAAAGTTTAGATTTGAGTGATTCAAAATAGGGAAGTCGATATTACAAGAGTATTTATTTTTAGAGTTTTATATATATAAAACTAACAGTTTGATATATTTTGAGATTATATCTAATGCCAATTATAAACATTTCTACCTAAATACATTAAAGAAGGCATAAATATTCATTATTTCTATAAATTGTATTATACTTTTTGAACGAACAATTGAATCAAGCACGAAATAAAATAAAAATTGAGATTGTTTTACTCTCTAAAAAGTTTATTATTAACTAACTTGACATTCCGGAGACTCTTTTATTATTAAAATCCTCACTATCTTTAAAATTAAATCTCGCAAAAGACATCATTTTGATGTTGTCTACCTCTCCTTATTTAATTTGGAACAAACAATTCAAAATTGATTCAAATAACTTCAGAATCTTAAACTGTGTCTAATTATTAATATTTAAATCAATTAAACAAATTAAATCTTCACTAATGGTAATAAAGAAATAAAATGAACAGTACAGCTATATTGATTACTAAGTCACCAACATAATCATCATCACCGTTAGCATGAATATATCTGCCTATTTGTTACCTACCTCTTCCTCAACGAATGCTGTATTTGTCTAGGCAAGTGTATTTGCAGAGCCAGACATGCTAATAAACTTAAAGAAATTTAAAATGTATCTTAAATAGAAATTTAGAATAAAACAATCTACATTTTGTCATTTTCTTCAACAATCTCATGAATCACTAAATTATCTATATTATATGAGTGCTCAGCATAGTAGAGGTATATTCAAAACCCCAAAACCCCTTAGTGAGGTTTATAAGTGCTTTGATTTGTAGGGTATAGTTGGGGTCTTATTGGGGTTAGTAGAGAAAAACGCAGGTTTTTTTATGAATTTAATGAATATTTAATGAGTATTACAGTAATTAATTCAAACAAATTTTATCTGCTTATCTTTGTGATACCTCTTGAATTTAGCAGTCTGTAGTTGTTTTAGTATATCATCCAATGATTATCGTGGATATGCTGGAGCTTTTACGATGACCATCTCAACTATCTTCTTAATTTCATTGCATATTTCATCTTGCTTAATATGTTTAGCAGCCAAACTTATTGATTATTTCTCATGTTTTGTTCCAAAGTATGACATACTTTCCATATCGCACTCTAAGATAATTGCAGCTACCGCCCTAACATCCCATTATACAGAGCCATTTGTCTATTTCTCTCTTATAGGGAATATCCTGGAGTGCCTAAAACTTAGCTAAAGTTACTATCTCTTGTCTTATTGCTCTGTTGAAATCTATGACTACTACTTCTAAAGGGCAGAGATTTAGCATTACATTTTCTGGCTTCACATCTCTATGAACATACCCTAGATCATGGAGCTCTTTCACACCCTTAAGTCATATCTGTGAGTATCTTATTCAAATCATCAGGATATCTATTATGGTAGAGATACTCTCTTAGAGTCATTTCAAACTTCTTTAGTCTCAAAGCAATAAAACCATGACCAAGTATAACTCCGTCGAGCTTAGCTAAGTTCTTGCATTATCTTTTCTAAGCCTCTCTCAGTACTATGTATTCATTTGCAAACTCATTTTAATATTGCTCGTTCTTAATGAGATACTTGAATGGATATACCTTGTATGCGAATCCATCAACAACTATAAGTTTTACCTTGTTAGGTACGTCAATATTCAAATAGTTTTCAATACAGCTGCTTATGTCGACTGCATTTAGTGCAGGTATATTCATTGCTCTCTCTTATAAGCATGCAATATACATACCATTTGCTGGTTGGTTCATTGACTCCAACCGCTTCTATCTCTTAAGTCTATCCTATTGTTCTTTTTGTGACTCAAGAGAGTTATTTTTTCTTTTAGCAGGTACAAGCTTTTAAGTTTCCTCATCTTTAATCAGGAATTCGCTTAAATGATGCTTTTGCATATGTCTCTTTACTTTAACTGAGTGAGTATAAGACTTCATGCAGGTAGTGCATTAATATCTACCATCTACTTAATCATGCTTGAAGTAGATCTTAGCTCTACCAGAGTGTACCTCTTTGATGTGTCTCTTCAAGCTAGACTCAGTTGAGAAGAAATTTTAGCAGTCTTCACATTAAAATGTTTTCATTTTTTCTATTCGTTGCTGTTCTTTATCTTCCTCAACCAATTCAACTTATGATTAAACTCCCATCTCAGCACTCTACTTCTTGTTTTAAACTTAAATTTTAAAGACCTCAGCTTCAAACTCTAGAGCTCTTAGCTCTACCTCCCTCTCAACATAAATGATTTCAGGCATTTTAGTGGAGCCAAAGTTGAGCATTGATTGACCTGCTCCTAAAATTGCCGCTCTACAATTTAAGTTGACCGCCATGTTTAAATTCAAATTTAAATTTCTATTATAAAGCTCTTAAAACCTCTATAGCTATATGTTCTGACCGAGACCCCCCTCCTACCCCCTCAGCCGAGACCCCCTCCCCCCTCAACCGAGACCCCCCTCCCCCCCTCAAACAGAGAATCCCCTTTTATTATAGTTTTCTTATGAATTTATTTTTTACTCAGAATAGATTTCTTGCCCTTCGGCCAGATATTACTATTAAAAATATATTTTGATAAGTTCCACTACGTCCGTCGACTTTTATTTAGAACATACTCCCATAAGGAAATATTTATAATAAGGTTAAATTTTGACTATCATGATTAATAATATGATTTAATTGATAGATATAAATTTGAATTCAAGAATTTTTATAACTTAAATCACTTACACTCTACTATATAGTAAAAATTAATATAAAAAGATTTTTCCTATTATTTTTAACTTCATTTAAATATAAAAACTTTTATTATTCAGTCAAAATAAGATAAAAATTTGAAATATTTAAATTCTTAAAATACATAGAAATTATAAATAAATCATTCTCCAAACATAATTATAATTATTTATTAGGAAATTTGTTTGAATTTTATATTATTATATTAAATATGGGCTCAAGTGGTAAATTTTATATTTTTACTACTTGAGCCCATTTCTTATATTATTAAAATATATATATTGTAGAAATACATTTGAATTTGGAAAATTAATTTTAATTAAAATAAATATAATTCAAAATTTTGGCAGTTAAAGTTGGCCAATTTAAACGATCTTGGGTTCATTCAATAGAGAATTCAAAATTAGCTGGACTTTATTATTGGCGGTACTATTTTATCGCATCCATGAAGCGAGATAACTAGACTTTAATGTGAGGGTATAATTTAATGAATTTAGATGTGTTTAATTAAAGTCGAGTTATCTCGCTACAGGAATGCGATAAAATAGTACCGCCAATAATAAAGTCCAGCTAATTTTGAATTCTCTATCGAATGAACCCAAGATTCGTTTATATTGGCCAACTTTAACTGCCAAGATTTTGAATTATATTTATTTTAATTAAAATTAATTTCCCAAATTCAAATGTATTTCTACAATATAATATCTCATAAATTTTATTTTAATTTTTTATTTAAAACTTAATTACTTTTCTACTAAAATTAAAGTTAATTTATTCATTATTTAATATTTTAATAAAATAATTTATTTTATATATTAAAAATATTTGTTTTTTAAGATTTGATGCTTATCATAGAAATTTATTTTAAAATTACTCATGTTAATATATAAGAATAAATTAAACTTAATTTTAATAAAAAGCAAACTTCATTTAAGTTTTCAATTATTAATTAATGTACTTAAAGATGTAAATTAAAAATTTTAATATATATAATTGGCTTAAGTTGCAATAATAAATATGTTTAAATACATAAATTCATAATAAAATAAAATTCGTTCATAAATTACAAATATTTCTAATATGAAATGTTAAAAACGAATAAAGTTAGTATAATATATATTTCTTTGTATTTAAGGATTTCTTTATTGACGATTTTTATACTATTTTGACTAATTATTATTACTTATTTAGTTAATTACTATTAAAATCATATTTTATTCATATATATATATTTAAATGGTAATCCTTAACATAAAAAATTGTCTTTAATTTTTCAATAAACTAAGCTCAAGAAATAAGATTTTAATAGTAATTAACTAAATAAGCAATAATAATAAAAGTTTTTATATTTAAATGAAGTTAAAAATAATA
>ARYC01012410.1:0-20275 GCA_000711775.1 Oxytricha trifallax | reverse complement strand
ATTGCAATGAGTGTGTTTCTTAAAATACAGGTGGTTTCTTATTTTATGGAAATCAAAATATCTAAATCAAAATCTTAAGTATTTACTATTTAATTAAGGTTAATATAGGCTAATGCCCCCTTATTTTATTGATTTATTTAGGGTCATAGTATATCAAAGTTTATTAAAGTAAATACTTGTAATAACAGGCATTTTATTTTTTATTGTAGTTTCCCCAATTCAAACATATTCTAACAAGATTAATTAAGATAAATTTATTAATGAAATTCTGTTTATATAAATAACACCTTGAAAATGTAATAATTCTATGAATTTTAATTAAAATCAGAAAAATATGAAACGAAAGGATTATCTTATTATTAATATTGATTTATTAATCATTTGTTAAGAAGTGTTTAAATTTTTATAATAATTATATTTAAAAGATCAATTAATTTATTATTAAGTAAGTATAAATAATAATTAAGTAAATATATGAATTTAACTTATATAAATATCAAAATTCTAATTAATAAATTTTTAAAAAAATATAGCTATAATTTTTATTAAAAAAAGACTTAGCATTGATATTTATATACCTATGCTATATTTTAGCTTTTTTATATTAGAAATTGTTTTATTTACACACATAAGGTTATTATATATTTTTATGAAAAGTATATAAATATTGATGATTTTCACTTTTTTTGTTTTTAATGAATTTACAAAACAAATTGATCATAAAATTAAGGAAAGTAATGTAGCAGTAGTAATAACTAATGATGTCATGATTCTTAAATATACAGCGTTTTCCATTAAATTTAGCATGTAGGGTTTTGTAATTGTTTTATTTACCACTTCATTCATTAATATGTGTGATAAAAGTAATATTATAGTTTTTTAACTCTAAATTAAATCAATATTATTATGAAAATAAAAATATAATGGATTTTCATTGGCGTCATAATAGCCGAATTCATAGATAACTTTTATGCTTTGAGAGCCAAGAGTATCAGCATTTAAAAATTGATAATCGTTGGTGGTATCAACAGTTGTAAATGGTCTCTAAAACTGTACTTTATAATTGCCCATGACATATCCCTTCTTATTTGTTTCGTTATATTTCATTGTTGTTAAAATATTTGCTAAATTTTATGTTGTGTCTTCGACTAGTATTCCGTTACTTCCTACCTTCATTTTAATAGTTAATTAAAGATTTAATAATTTTGAAAAAATAAATTCCTATTATCAAATTTATTAAGCTAAAATAGATAAGGAAAAATTAGAAGTTTTAATCTTCATAAGAGTATTCTATTTTTTCCTATTATGCCTGAACTTATTTATATTATAATTTATGGTTTTACCTTCTAATCTTTACAGATAAACACAGAGTTTTCTTCATTAATATTAAGTTTGCACCTAATTTGATCATACCCATCTGCTTACGATATCACTCCAAATATCATTGTGTACGCCACATACAGCTCCTAAGTGCTGTCTACAAAGCTGGTGATATCAACGTAACTTGATTCAATGTTTATTGTGAAAACATCTGGGTCAGTGGAGTTCTCGACTTAGGAGTATACTGCGAAGAGAGGGTTTTCGTAGTTCAAGATTTTACCGTACATTGATTGCACTTGACCAGCTTATAAAAAGCTAATTTAAAATGGTATTAAAATTCTAAATATGTTTTAAATAAAAACTTCAATTATTTTTCATTTAACAATTCATTAGACTGGAAAAAGAACTTAATTATATAAGAGAGTAAATATTAGGCCTATTAAATTTACCACTTAATATCTATCTCTTATAATTTCTTAATGATGAGTTTTCAAAATGATAAAATCTCCACTATATTATCTTTTTTTCTTTCTCATTAATTTGATTTAACTAAATATTGAAATATGCTATTGAAAATTCAAAAACGGATAAAAAACCTAAGGATATTTAAAATATCAAATTCTTTTACTTAAACAAGTTACCTTTGTTAGATTATAATTATGATAATAATTTTCAAATCAAACCAATTTAACGTATTATAAATTACTTAATTATACATGATCAATAACAGTAAAGTATAGATGAAAAATTGTAACATACCAATTTTCCCACATCTAAATATTTTTCTCCATTTCTTTTCATTTACACCTAAAATATTAATAATTATCAAAGTCTTTTTCCCTTTTTTCATGTAACTTACCAACTATATTTTTTGATTTTTAAGCTAGATGAGTATTTCTAATTTGTTGTTGCAAATTCGTTTAGTTATTGTCCATTATATGACTTTAATTTTAAATTAGTTGTTAATAAATAATTAATATATGGTGGTATTCCTGATTTATTATAATTAGAAACAATTTTTCATAGAGAAATTACCCAATAAAAATAAATAATATTGTAGAAATACATTTGAATTTGGAAAATTAATTATAATTAAATTAATAATAAGTCAAAATTGTGGCAGTTAAAGTTGGCCAATTTAAACGATCTTGGGCTCATTCGATAGGGAATTCGAAATTAGCTGGACATTACTATTGGCGGTACTATTTTATCGCATCTCTGGAGCGAGATAACTTGACTTTAATTTGAGGCCATATTTTAATTTAATTTAGAGGTGTTTAATTAAAGTGAAGTTATCTCGCTCCAGGGATGCGATAAAATAGTACCGTCAATAATAAAGTCCAGCTAATTTTTAATTCTCTATTGAATGAGCCCATGATCGTTTGAATTGGCCAACTTTAACTGCCACGATTTTAATTTAATATTTATTTATTTTTAATTAATTTTCCAAATTCAAATGTATTTCTACAATAGTAGCTGAAACATTTACAACGAGATACAAATTACATCAGAATAATCTCAAAAATTATAATTAATTTATACAATAACGACGTAATACATCGATAATATATGACTCCTATTAATACTAACTTTTAAATTCATATCCAAAGTAGCAGGCGATTATCAATTGATTTTGTATAATTATATACTTTGAAATTCTAAAAGTTACGATAAAAATAACTTCATAATAACAAAATAAATAGTATTTGATATGCTATTAATCAATTTATAATTAAAATAAATAATTAAAATTAATATTTAGAATTAAATATATATGATATTGTTAATTGGCTTTTGAAAAATAAACATATTAATTAAACTATAATAGATGAGAATTTATAGGATATTTTATTCAATCAAATTATTTTCTAATTTTAAGATATTTATATATTCGAATTACTTTAAGGATTCTTATAATTAATATCAATATTGTGTAAATATTAATTGTTTTTTTATTGATTTATGAATAAATTTTAATTTTTATACGCAATTAAAATCAATACAACAATATCAATAAATATATAGTACTCAAAAAATTGTGTTATTTGTATTTGTTTTAGTATTCATTGTTATTTTACGTTTTTAGTGGAAGTCAAGAGTTTTCTCTATGATAGTGATTTGGTCAATACTTATTTCTTATGAGGAAAATTATAGCTTAATACAAAGTTATGGGGTACGTTTTACGAAAATACGGTATAAGTCTGTATATTATTGAAGAAAAAACTATATATTCTTAAAATAGCATGGATTTGCTCCTTACTATTATTATGAGTGAGCAAATTGTTTCTATAAGTGGGCATTACACTGGCAGAAATATGTAATGTAGGGGATTTGAGATCTTTGATGCTAGCTTCAGTCTTCTCTTCTGCTTTCTTGGTATAATTTTTGGGCAGCTTTGTAACAAACAATTGGTTTCCAGTGTATCCCTCTTCATCTGAATCACTGTAGGAATTTCCAACGCTCGATTATAAGGAGGGTTAGAGATGCCCACTGATTGAGGAGGAATCTCTGCTCTTTGAATATGACATGAGGCGTTTTTGAAGTTTTCGCCCAACTTTGTTTGTCATTTCTGCGTACATCTTCTTGTAAAGATCTGTTAAGTGCTTACTCTGACCTAGGTCTTAATTATAAAAGATTTGAAATATGAAACAAATACAAGAAGAAATCTATCATTATAAATATAGTTTAACAATTTAGGTTAAGTTTCCTGATTACAGAATTTTCAGAAGATGACGAAGAAGAACTCCTACGACTCTTTAAATGGCCAGGTATTCTTGCTGATTTCAATTCAGAAGGGCTTTCAAGTCTCTTTTGCTTAATACAATAAAATATGTAAAAAATATTACACTTCTTAATTTCCAGATTTTATTTCCATTTTGATATCTAAGGTAACACAAGAGGGAGAGGTATGGTAGCGGATTGAGGTTGAATTGAGTGAAAATTGTTGTCATTAAAATTTTTAGTTAAATTTTAAGTTTGAATCGTAAATCCCACATCCTTGCTGAGTTTCCCTTTAGGTGTAAATTCCTCATTAAATTTTCTAAGATTTCTAGGCGAGGTTTCTTCTATAGAATTTCCAGAAAACATATCTTTAGCCTTAAGTTTTCAGCCACTTGAGACTTTCTGATAGAGCTTTCTACTACACTAAGGCCTATCGAGGGCAGGTGGGAAGTTGCTGGGCGCAACGCATGAGGGACCAGTCGGCGGGGTTCAATCTGTCAGCGTACACTCTTCGAGTGAGCTGTGGATCCTAAGATTTCCCTGCATTAGATTAGTCTACTGGCTTGAGTTCAGTTTCCTAGGTAATAGGGAGCAGGATGAAGGTACGCCTCTGCCTTCGAAAGTGAGAAGACGAAAGCCATTGAAGCCAACGATAAGGATTTTTCTCTCACACCGGGTTAGGGTGCTGAAGCTACCACAGCGATAGGATATGGATTACGTTTCCCAGCAGCAGTGGGACCGGTAAGCGTTTTTCTCCATCTTCTGTTATCTAGTTGGATTTCAAGAGCTCTGTCCTCAGGTACAAACTGTGGTGACATCTTGGTTTTGGGAGAAGACTAGATAATAGCGAGAATGGTTTTATCGGAGTTTTCTACTTCATGACTGCCACGTCACTGAATTTGCCACGTCAACTCACTCAGATACGTCTACGTCACGACTAAGATTGATGGTTTGCTTTTAGTATTAAACAGTGATATGTTAAATTTATTTGATTTTAATCATTAAACACACAGCCTTAAGTTTTTTCTCTTGTCTCTCCTTAAAGGATTCAAGTAAGAATTGTGGATTAAGGAGTTAACGATTTTTCTTCATGGCTTTTTGCTTAAGACTTTGTTTATTGTCAATGCGTTTGTAAATGAAGTTATCAAGCTGCTCTTATATAGATTTCAATCTCATATGTTTTTGCACTCTATTTTGATCGAAACACAACTTAAAAACTAGCTGCTCATCTCTCACTATATTTGAAAGCTAGTTCAAGACATTATCGTTTTCTGTCAAACCCTGGGTTTTAATTGTCAGTCTATTATTCGATGAATTTCCAGCGTTTTGAACTTGAGATGATTAGGTTTTCGAATTATCATTTTAGATGTTTGGTGCAACATGTTGATTTATCATAGCATGTGATTAGGACTTTTTATTATTTTTGCTGGAGCTATAAAATAAAAAATAATGAATAAAATTGAAGACGTGGATTTAGAATGCAATAAATGATGAATTTCTGATGAATGAACTATTAAGTTTTTATTATATGAAACTTACCAGAGCTATTATTTTACTTCAGATTCGGAATAGATCCCCCTGTAGTGGCTTATGTCGTGGCAGTTGGCCCATGCGGATGCGTATCATTTTTATCATTTCTTGTAAGAGCCTCTAAACCAGCATTAAGAGTTGTAGAAGTAAAAACCTTCTTTTTTTAAACCACATCTTTTCCCGATTATATCACTTAATTGGAGTAGTATTGGTGATTTTTTTCTATGTTAGAGTAATGTAACACTTGGGTTTCGTGCTTCAAGTTACTCTCATTCTAGTTGGCATTCATCATGTTATCTTTTTGATTTGCATATTAAATACAAAGTAAAATTAAATTAATGGAGGATGGATACTTATGTTTAAATTAAGTTTATAATTTTGAATATATTTACTTATTTATAAACACAAAAGGAAATAATTATTAAATTATTTTTCAAGTTCTCTGTAAATCAGAAAAATTCAAAATATAGTTCTTAAATGATGAATTTGTTATCAATATTTTTTTATTATATTGATGCCATAACAGTTTTATGTTTCTTAATCTAATTAAATGATTATAATAAACAGTATGCCTATATTTATTTGTATTAAAATTCTTAAGCATATCTTGAAGTAGCAATATTATACACACTCTTTATACGTTTCTTCCTGACAATGACATCATTTTTGAGTCTCTGTTTCTTCGCAAAATCATCCATAAAATCAACTGTCGCCTTCGATCCATCTTATGAAATTTACTAAGAACTCGTTGGTATAATTGAATTTTTATTCATAGCACTAGTTAAGTAGTTTACTGATATCTTATCACACCTAATTTTCTAAACTTTTATATAAAAGATTCAGTAAAATCTATAAATACTACAACTACTCTATAGTATAAATGTTAATAGATGGGGGGGAATAAGTTTAGGTGACTGGAGAATGGCGTGAAGGGAGTTGATTTACCTGGCTCTATTTTATTTGGGGAGTTTAATTTACGTTTTATAGTTGGAAATTTTGAATTTATTTTTGGGATAGCTCAGGCAAGACCTATTTGTAAATTATGATTAGAAATTCATAGTATTGCACAACTATTTAATATAAAATTACCATGTAATCATGTTTAAGCCATTATTTCTTTAAATGCAATAATTTAATGTATCATAAGCTAAATAAATAATATAAAATAATATAGCGTCACTTCTGTCAACTTTAAAAATGGCATTTATTTGTTTTTTTCATAATTATACTTAATAAATCCTAAGTTTTTATCAATTTTACTTACTTTTAAGTCGTGGAGATTTTTCTCTACATTTTAATTGCTAAAAGTTATTAGTTTCTTTGGTATTTTAATCATTTATTGTACTTTGATGCTATTAAAATTATTAATAATAATAGTATGAAGGAAAATAGTAAATTAAATTAAATTTATTCTATTATATATTATGATGCTTTGCGGTCAGCGAAAAATTCGAAAAACTTTGAGAAAATACTATTATGTTTATATTATTGTAAGAAATGAATAAACAATTTATATTATTTTTATTAATAAATGCAAATATGCAATATTGCTAATGCAAATTAATTAATTTTATAATTATTGATCCCTATAATAGCAATTTATTAATATTATTGATAATGAATAGGGGAAACATTTCATGATATAACTATATACATTTTCTTATTATTTTTATTGAAAATTAACTTTTATTTTATATAAATTAATCATACTTGGTTATTATTTTTACTCCTAAAATAATCAACTTAAGTAGTGATTAATTTATTCGAAGAGTTTAATTATGGATAAAAATTGTAAATTAATACTTTCTTTTGTATAAATATAAGAAATAGATATGAAAAATTTATTTTTAGACATTAAGTGTAATAGGTTTCCAAATACTGAAATTTCTTACTATTTTTTGGAGATTCTTCTATACTATATTTTATTATTCATTATGCCCTGATAATGATATTTTTGACTATTTTGATTTTAAATTTAGTAAAGTAATTATAAGAAACGATTAATTTTTCAAATAAATCATAAAAATGTTCAAATTTAGCAAGTTTTTTAATTAAATATCCCATTGATTTTATATCTCAACTAAATCTATACAAGGATATAAGTTTTATTAAAAATTATAAGAGAGAGAGGTAAAAGACTACAAGATAAAATGTATTACATTTTACTTCAGCATGTAAATACAAACCAGAAACTCTTTTATATTACTAAGGTAAGTAAACCCCTATATAACAAAGCGTTAGTTGTTTGTGTAATGAGTCTCATGATGAATTTAAATTGGTTCCGTGTTTCTGAAATCGATTGACGATAACCTGTCCAATGTCTGACTCTAACTCATTACACAAAACACTCGCTAATAGATAATATGCACTTATTTATTATGTGTATTTTTATACTCAATATAAATGCCTCATTACTCCTCATTAGATATAATATACAGTGAAATATTTAATTAGTCTGATTAAATAAAAATCTTTAAATAAATTAAAAAAGTAATAATATAATAAGCTGTGAATAATCATGAGTATCGTAAATAAACCCTAAGACCCCTATAATTAAACTTATAAAACTTTAATACACTTTTATATTTAATTATAATCAAAGACAATCACCTCAATTTTAAGATTGAGTAAGTCCGTGACTGCTTTAAACAAATAATAAATAGCTAAGATAGCATTAACTAACTTGAAGGAATAATAATAAGAATATTTCAATAACAATAATCAAAATTCAATTTAGTTAGCAAGAATTTCTTCAGATTATCATAATATTAGAAATTATTATACTTTGATATCAACTAAATTATATTTCAAATAAAGGATTTGAATTAGAATTGTACATTATGATGCAAATAGAGAAGGTGATTAAAATTAACATAAAATGAAAGATATTAGTCTAGATAAAATATAGATGTAGAAGCAATATCAACATAGATTAATGACTTAAGGTGGTGAGATTAATTAGGAATAGAGATCAAAGAGAGCAAGTTAAATTAATCATTAAAGAAACATTTAAAGCATGGATTTCGATCACAATACAAAGCTTAATCAGCCTTTTAATCCATTATCATTAAATATAGAATGTTTTAATCCATCTGAGGATAGCTCAAGTGATATCTATTAAAATACCCATAGAGCAACTACAAATGACACAAGTATGAATTAGCTGAAGTCACTTCCATTCTTCACAAGAAATCATTAGTCTCACTAAGCCGACAATCTTAATCAACCAAAATCTTCATCTATGTTTACATCTCTTAAACGTCTAAATTTCAACAGCATAAACTCAAGAAACCTCTTAACAGATTAGTAGATAGGTGAAGATCCAGCTAAAATCATAAATATATTTAGAAATGACAGGGAGTTGATAGGTAGTGTCTCAGACTTCAAGTAATTTGCTAAGTAGAAATTGGGTGCGGAAGATGGCATGAAAGGTATGGGCTTTAATTTAAACAGGTAGAGCGTCATGTTAAAGCGGTTGTCTACTAAGATTTAGAGAAGCTATTTCTCTACAGTTGTCAATTAAAATGAAGGGTTTTCGAATAGATCAGCAGTCAAGAGTGATAAAGAATCACAATCTCCTTTTCTAAAGTCAATATCACCAGATAATAAGTAGAAACATAATGAGTAAGAATAGCTTTAAAAGCCTCAGTTTAAATTAATTTCTCTTTCCTTGTTTTTTAAGATTACTACAGTTTTCAACTTCTCCAAGGTAGTCTCATAAACAAAAACATCAATAACGACTTAATATGGCAAATTAAGAAGGCATTGTTTATTGGTAGAGAGTACTAGATGAAAGCCAATTAGACGAAGAAATTGAAAAAATTGAGTTAAGAGTATAGTAAAATAAAGCATAAGAAGAGAAGGAATACGAATAATATAAACAAAAATTTCATGTTCACAAATAAACTTAAGAAACTCTAAACGGATATGAGTAGAATATTCTAATTCAGGATGCATATAATTTTATTCATAATTTTAATTAAATTCAAACCTTGAATATACACAAATGAGTCTCACTTTATTATTATGCAATAAATCTATATAAATAAGTGGATGCAATAAGACAATCAGCTGCCATCAAATAAATTCAAAACTATTATTGATCAAATAGATGCAAATCTCTGAAGCTATAATCACCATTAATGCAGGAAAACATAAGGAATCTAATAAATAACAAGCATCAATAGTAAAAAAAGTAAACTATAGATAAGCTAAATTATCTAAAATTAGAGATAGTAGAAAGCATTAGAGAGATTTGATGAAGTCAATGGGATTTGGAATGACACTGAGAAAGTATTATTTACTAAAAAGAATTTATAATAATTATATTCATACATATATGAATATTCAAAAAATATATAATAGTGTATGAAAGAATTAGAGCTAAAGATGGTAGTAAATCTTTTATGCTTAATATTAAAAGATAATAAGGAATTCCAAATTTTCAAAAATATGTTTGATTTTAGTTCAATCTTAGTTCTGTAAATTTTATTCATATATTTAACCCTAAAAATAGTAGTAAATTTTTCCCTGATTTTTACTTTAACATCTTAAATCCTAAAATGAATTATAATATTGGTAAAGTATAATCAATTTTGAAAATTCAAAAATAAAAAGCTTTTTAGGACAAAATATTAAATTTTCCAAAAAATAGTTCAATTCTAAAGAATTAGATATTTAAATTTTATTTAATAATAAATTAACATTCTCGACTTTAAGTATATATTTATAAATGTAAATACATTTATTAAGCTTTATGAGACAATTAAGTATAGAATCATTAAGAAAATTTTACTTCTTATAATATAAAAAGTAAAAAATTCTCAAAATAATCTAAACTTAATAATTACTTTTAATAATTATATTTGTTCATAATATTTTTCAAGATCAACTTTGCTTGAGTAATAATTAATTAATAATAAATTATTGAAATTTGCTGCTTGATTTTAATCATGAAAAGATCAGACAAAGTAAGTACAATACTCCCTCATTTTCCACTCTCCCATCAAGTGTCTCAATTATTAATAATTTTATGCATTATTTTCAATTTATTGCTGATTGGACACTCGGTCTATTTAAGTTCAAATTAAACAGAATTTTATAATAATAAATATAGAAAATGAAGAAAGAAGTACGCTACGAAGACGAGTACGATGAAGAGGAAGATGATGTCTCATACGAGGAGGACTACAAGAACAAAAAGAGGTCCAAGCAGAATAAGAGTAAGTAGTATACCCATAAAATAATGGAGATTTTAATGATATGGACAAGTACTACTATCCCTATTCACTATGATGGTGTAAAATTGGGATAAAAGAGTGGTAATTGAATTGATGAAAGTTTACCTACAATATTTGTTGGCAAAACTCACTTTTCATTAGATTCAAACATTCTACTCCCACTTAATCGTCAAATCTTGAAATTTTTGCAAATCCATAATTCTTATTATTCCCTATTTCTATTGCTTAAATTGAGCATGTATTTAACTGTAATAAATAGAAGACAAAAGAAGTTCAAAACGCTAGAAAATAGACGCTCGTAAGTTCGTTGAAGTCGAGGGCGGAGGAGCTTCAGACATCGACCAGCGACGAGGATCTAGACGATGAGAACGAGAGTTGTTCAGAACTCAGCCAGCACGAGAGTCAGTATATACACAAATGATCAACTTAGAGAAGACAGCAAGGTATCAACATGAACATGCTGCAGAGCATGGAAGAGAGGTACAGAGACACTGTCCAAGATGATAATGAGTTCGAAGAGGATGAAGATCAAGAAGGGCTATTGCTGAAATAAAACAATGATAGAAAGATTTACATTATTGAGGCTAACATTAGGCATTAGGCTATATAAAATCTACTATAACAATAATAGGAGAGTATGAAGGAGATGACATGCTAATCGACAAGGAAAAGCTTCCCTCTGTAAATGACCCCAGACTCTGGCAAGTAAGAGTGAAGAGAGGCTGTGAAAGACAAGCAACTCTACAACTCATGAATAAAAGTATAGACTTTGCAAGAAGAGGCAAGCACTTAAGTATCCTGTCAGTTACATGCACAGAGAAGGTAGAGGGTTTCATTTATGTTGAGGCTTTCAAGGAGATTCACGTTAAGGAAGCAATTGTGGGGCTAAGTGTTATTCTTGGAGGTAAATGTCTTCTTATTCAGAAAGAGGAAATGCCTGGTCTTTACTAAAATGATAAGTAAACCATCAATTTACAGATTCATTAGTGGGTGAGGCCAAAGCAAGGACTTTATGGTGGAGATTTAGGTCTAGTAGAGGCTACAGTTGATGATAAAGTTTACTTGAGACTTATTCCAAGGCTAGATTTTAGCAAAGATCAGCTTAATGGCAAAGGTCGGGACGATAAAGCCAAGAATAAGTTCTCCAACTAAAGACCATCTCAAAGAATCTTCAATAAGTCATTGGTACCTTAGATGAGTTTAGAGCATATTACCAAACAAATAATTTTCTAGAATTAAAGAAAACAAATATGTATCCATATTTGCAACTATTTTTTAATTTAACAATAGGCAGATCCCAGCACTTGGAAACAAGACTTTTGATGTTTACAAAAAGCAGTACTTAAAAAATGGCTTCTTGTATAAATCTTTCCCAAGCAAGCAACTTTAGATTGACAATGTTCGTCCAACTATTGAAGAAGTTCAATAATTTACCTCCTACATGAAGAGTTCTAAGGATGATATAAATCAAATAGATGAGATATCACTGGTGAGGAGCTAATTAGAAAACTTATGCAAGGAAGTAGTTCAGACATCAATAAAGGCGACAAGATCAGAGTGGTGAAAGGAGACTTGAACGGCCTCTATGGATAAGTAGTCACTATCGAAGGAAGTGATGTACTCTTTAAGCCAACTATTGAGGGTTTCGAAGATGACCTCCGTCTACCCATGGACTTTGTTGTGAAGCACTTTGAGCCTGGCGATCAAGTTAGAGTCATTGATGGAAAATTTAAGGGAGAGACTGGTATAGTCATTTCATCGGAAACTTAATTCGCTAATGTTGCATTAACTCAGAACAACAGAGAAGTCAGAATTTTTGCTAACAGTCTTAAACTGAAATCAGAAATAGATTAAGGTGTACTTGGCATGACTGGCTATATTGATAAGAAAAACTTCAGCAAATATTCAGCCAATGATTTGATCATGTATAACACTAAGTATGTTGGAGTCGTCTTACAAGTTTAGGATGACTACTTGAAGGTAATCAATAACGAAGGTGATCTGCAAAATATCAAGCTTTCTGATATTAACAAAAAGATTGATTTCAGTCGCAAAACCACTACAGTTGATTCACACAGAAACACTCTTTATGCAGATAATGTTGTAAGAATGACAAATGGAAAATACAAGGGAAGAAAAGGTGTAGTTAAATATATCTTCAAGACAACTTTATTCCTGTGGGACAAAGAGTTCTATCAATCAAATGGTATCTTTGTTGAGAATGCAAGAAATGTGGTAATTTTAGGAGATGAACACATGAAGCAAAATTAGGGAGGTGCTGTTGCTAATTCCAATAGAAGATTCAGAGATGTATGGGCAGGTAAAGAAATAGAAATCACTAAGGGAGAGTGGAAAGGTTATAGAGGTAGAGTTTGCAGAGCAGATGACAGATAAGCTATAGTAGAGCTTAGTTCCAAATGCAGGAAAATTCCAATAGAAATCTCTCTGATCAAAGAAGTAGATGTAGGAAAGAGCGGCACTACTCGTGGTGACATGACTTATGGAGGCTAAACTGTTTATGAAGCTGGAAAAACTCCTATGCAATACAACACACCTTCATACTATCCTCATAGTCCTCATTGGGGAGCTAATCAATCACCAGGCTATGGAACTGACTGTAAGTTATACACATTATATTAAACAAGTTTATTTATATGCTTTATAGATGACTATAACAATGCTGGCATGTCACCTGGTTTCTCAAGAGCTGGAAGTGAGCACTATCCAAATAAACCTCAAACTCCAAGAAACGATAACTGGGTCAAGCATGAATGATTAAAAATCAATTTACATTCAAGTTAATTATAAATTTGATTTTAAAAGAAAAACCAGCAAGAAATAACAATTACTAACTCTGTTAACTTATTAATTCAATAAAGCTTACCTTCACTATGTCATCTATATATCATATTCACATTAACGAAGCAATTGCTCCTTATTCATTTTTTTAATAAATAGAATCTTTAAAAGTAAATCTTTAATGCAAACCTCTGACGCTTTTAGACAACAGTCAGAAATGAAAACTTTGCTTGATAAATCTTAAACTTTGCAAGAAAAGTATGGACCTTAAAGAGCATGGCGCTTGAGTTTAAGATATAACGATAATACCCAAAAAGCAAGAGAATTTTCTCTTGACAAGCAAAATTTATCGTATGCAACGATCGATGTTTGTGATAAACTTGGCGATACTCTTAATACAAGGGTGCTTGGAGTTTCTATTAAAGAGAAACCTAGAGAACCAATTGAACTAGTTAGGAGGAGTCTGTTTACAGTATAAAATGATGAGATGAAATCCATTGATGATTAATCTAAGCTTAGTATTCAGAATTTATAGCAAAGATCTAACCAAGATGTTTAAGAAGAAAATTCATTAAAGGATTAGTAAGACTTAGAATATAGTAGGAATTCCAATTATAACTCAGCTTTACACACTCGCAGTTAAGGAAAATCTCATAAATTAGTTTAATATTCAAGATCTCTCCTCACTTAATCATTGAATTCAAAGAATATTTCAAAAGATCATCTAGATAGAATTCAAAGAATGCAAAAATTATTACCCTCAAGATCATCAAATAAGGAAATACATTCATTAATTATAAAAGGTGACAATATCCTTGAGAGGGAGAAATAATTGGTTTAATCAATCAAAGAGTAAAAGAGCCAGTAAATTTAATAGTAAAACAAGAACCTATATAATAAGTTAATCTAAAATAAAAGCAAGGCGGTAGGGGATAGCAATTATTATTGGGTAAATTGCTTCTCTATTTATGATAATATTAAAGAATTATGATAGATATTAATTTCTTAAGCCTTTACCAATTATCCATTTTTTATAGTAAGTAAAATTTCAATGTTAAATTGAGTTCATGGGAATTTAAATTAAAGTAATCTAAAAAATTGGAAAATTGCTAATTTATTGTTAAAACATCACATTTTTATTTATTTCAACAGCAAGTGCACCTAATTATTGGTAAATTAACCATTCTATCAAAATAGCACTAATCCAATAGCTGTACTGCTCCTATTAAAATATTTGGCTAGCAGGTAGAACACACCCCCCTAATGTACTATTTTCTTTTTGTTGTCTTGTAGAGTTTTTGACGCTGAGCAAGATTGTCAGAAGCGCCTTTTGCTTGCGAGCAATAGTTTTCGAGCTACGACCAAAATTAAGTTCATTTTTATACATAAAAACATAATAAAAATAGTCAAAAATTTAAAATATTTTTTGTTTTTATATTTTATTAAAAATCAATATTTGGAGTCTTTTTGTCATATTCTGAGAAAAAATATAATTATTAAAGTAATATTTTGGAAAGTTACCATTTTTGTCATATTTGATAATTTTAGCATTAAAAATACATTTCTGACAAAAATGGTAACTTTCCAAAATATTACTTTAATAATTATATTTTTTCTCAGAATATGACAAAAAGACTCCAAATATTGATTTTTAATAAAATATAAAAACAAAAAATATTTTATATTTTTTACTATTTTTATTATGTTTTTATGTATAAAAATGAACTTAATTTTGGTCGTAGCTCGAAAGCTATTGCTCGCAAGCAAAAGGTTCTTGTGACAATCTTGCTCAGCGTCAAAAACTCTACAAGGCTACAAAAGAAAATAGTACATTAGGGGGGGGTGTGTTCTACCTGCTAGCCAATATTTTTATAACATAAATTCAGATGTTATTTCTAAATAAGTTTTATGAAAGTTTATTAGCATTCTTTGCACAGGGTACTTACCTTCAGGAATCGATTAGCCATTTTATTTCCGGCAGTAAAAATTTTCTTTTACTAAATTGCTGTAACGCTTCTTCACAGAACCAACGCATACCCCTAAACTGTCTTAAAAAGGCTCTTTTCCAACAAATTTGTTTAGAACTTAACCAATTTTAGAAAATAAACACTTGTGAACTGAACTCCAATCACACTAACTCCGACTTTAAGTACCATTTTAATAACTTTTGTGTTTAGCTTCCACAAATTAATTCTAATGATTCGATAAATCTTTATTAAGGTTTGAAATTTACGGGTCAACGATTTAGAATTATACCCCATCACAGCCTTATAAAGGACATGAAGCGAAGCAAGTGTTTATTTAGCAGTAAGGAGCTTTAATTTTAAAAATCAAGTCACCATGTGAGTTCAAGATCGAAGCCTACATCCAAGGCATAAAATAGTCTATTGATACCTTGCCAAAATAATTATTATAACTTTTAGAGTAGAGTTTGACTTCTGGCTTAAATAAGCCACTACAAAAGCATGACATCTTAAATTTCTTGACAAAATTGGCATAGTACAATTTATGTGTCCTAGCCCCTATTAACTTCGATTTTATTGGCTTATTAGAAGAACATAAAATGTTTAAATTTAAGATTTTATTAGTTTTTTCTCTTAATCGAAATAGTCTATGAGAATTTGCTTGATCAACTGGGTTCCATTCGTAAATATCATACTTATTGTCTCTCTTAATTAATCCACAAGACAATTTTTCTGAATATTAAGGTTTTTTCTTTATTATAACCTAATCGCTTATATTAATTAGTTCCTCAAAAGTTTGATAAAATTAAGACTACTTTGAGACTATCTCCTTATCATTAATGTATATCAAATCTTCATCTGAGATAAATATATATTTACTCAGGGGTTTTGGGGCTTTTGAAGCAGCTATTGGTTACTTTTCATTTTTATTCATATATGCCACTCTCACATCATCTTAGCTTTAAGAATCTTCAATATCAGCGTCTTTTATTTAAAATCACTGGCTTAAATAGTTGACGTTGATTATTTCTGTAGATTGACTTAGGTTAGATTGACATATGGGTCATATAAATTGGTTTGATTATTAGTAATATGTTTTTCTATTGCTAGAGCACTAGATCTAAGTGAGGAGTATTTTAAGGATGCATCGCTAACTTTTAAATATGCCTATTAAATTCATCATGATCTTAGAATGGGTATGAGAGGAGAGGAGGAGGTTGAACTTATTTATCTTCATTGACAAAATTAATTCTATTTTCATAGTTTAAAGAAGTACTTGTGAGTGAAGTGATCGGTCTATTTTGAAAAGAATTTTAGTTTTAGAGACCCAGAATTTATGTCAGGCCAATGGGTCTTTAATCCATCCTTAAAAAAATAAAATTTAATTAGAGTTGAAGCATTAGAAAGCTTATTTGTATTTAGAGATGGTTAGGTGCTGTAGTTCTACAATCCAAGCTGATTCAATTTGTTTTCCATATTGCCAATACTCCCTAAAGTATTGGTCTTTTTTATGTTCAACAAGTTTTGCTGACCAGCCCCAAAATTGAAATAAGAATTCTTATGGTTAATCTATAATGATGGCGGTATTAACATACTCAATTTTTAGGGTTTTGGTAAGCTTAACTTATGTGTATCTTGATTCTCTAACGATCCAACTATAATTGAATTTATAATCTCTTAAAATCATTTTATTTAATAGTAGTATGAAGCTCGTATTTGCATCAAATTTATTAGAAAGAACAGCTGGGCTATTTTTAAAACTATCCATTTAATTTTTATAATAACTTTCTTCTTGATCTTCTACTTTAATTTTATACTCAGCTTCATTATTTTCTATATAATATCTTGAAACTATATAAGTGAATACTTACTCATTCTTTGGATTATATCTGAGAGTTTATTTGTGTCTTGAATTTGTAGAGGGTGCTTTCCAAACTCATTATTTATATGCCTAGCTGTTTATGACTAATCTTTTAAATTGCAATTAATTATAAATTAAATTACATTAAAGAATTCAGTTTAAAATAATCTTAGTTCATTATTGTTAAAATTTTATCGCTAAGACTTTATTTAAGAATGATAAAATATTAATTATTATTAAATCTGTAGCTAAATTTAAACATTAAATGCTGTTTATGTTAATTGTGTAAATTAATCTAGATTGATTTAAATAGCTTAGCATTTTTTCTAGAAACTTAATTAAGTTTCATATAATTGATGTAACAAGTAATATTTCCCAAAATTATATGATTAATTTCCTATAATTTATTTTTTTACGATTATTTTAGAGAGCATAGATATAGCCAAAAGAATAATATTAATAATTTGATTTCTAAATTTTCTATAAATTGATTGTATGATGTAAATAACTCCATTCTTTCCAGAGGTTATGGGGTATTTTACATTGATTGGATATAATTTATATTATCTTAATTTTTAATGTCAACTGATATTTTTTTCTCCTTGTATTCATCAATAAATGTCCCCTGCCTTCTCCAGCTTAAATTATTCTGCTATTTGGCCTCTATTTAGATTTAATTTTTATAATCTTCATTATTTGACATTCTTTAGTTAAACTTGTTTTTCTTATAAATTTTATTTATCAATAAATCTAATAGAATAATAAAACTCAATAGTAAATGTAAACTACTTATGCACTAATTTTAAGTTTATTTAAGTGAGTGAGTTTGTAATCCATTAATAGTTATTTAATAATTTGTTTAAATTTGCGAGGACTTTTAAATTAAATTATTAATAATAGTTTGATTAAATTCTAATAGTATTTATCAAACACCTGCAATTACTGTAGTAAAATATATTAATTAATGCGAAAAATAATTTATTAGAAATATTTAATTAAAAATCTCAAGAGATATTGTGATTATTAGTTATTAAAATTCCATTTGTTTTGTTCTATGTAAATTTAGAAAAAATTCTTTATTTATCCATATAAATAATTTGACAAATAAAAATAGATCTGCAATTAGAATAATAATAGAAATGGAATTTTATTAAAAATGAATGTCTCAATTTAATAAAAAAATTCAAAATTGTTTTGTTTAAATTGATTCATTATTATCATGCTAAAAGTTTCTTGCATCAAGAGATGCTTAAGTAATTTTTTATTGCAAGGAGCTCATAATCTCTTGTGTTAAAAACTGGCTATGAAAATCAAACAGAGAGCCGTTACTAACACTTAATGAGTTACTTTTTAGTAATAATTAGGCTTCATTATAAAAATTTGCTTCTTCGTATATATTTTGCTTCAAAATAATTAAGGTCAATAAAATTCTTTTGTATAAAGAAGAGAAAATTAATGATAATAATAATATGTTTTATTCAAAGCTTGGTGATGCATCCAGTTTAGAACGGAACAGTTTTGTTAAATTTAATCATTAAAAACTCTTCTAAAAAAAAGCACAACTGAATTTTTGATTTAACTAAATTTAAATACTGATATGTAAGAATTATTTAGTTTACTATTCAAAAGTGCTTAGAAATTGATTCATATACACTCCTCTGACCCAGAAGAGCGTCTATTATTAACATTATGTATTTATATGTTCATTAACAGTTATATTGAACAGATCACGATAAGAGTCAGCTACTATTACTTTCATCTTACCATCACTTATCAATTCATTCTTAGCTTAAATAATTGTTTTTAAGTAGAAATTTTTAAAAACACAATTTTGAAGTTAGATATGCAATTAAAATATTAATTAGTTGTCATCCAGAGGTGCCGAGTGTTAATGTTATTATTAGATTATTTATTATTAGGGAAGATTAGATATTGAGCTTGATTTTAATTAAATTTTTCTATATTATAATTTTTATAATTTAAAATAAAACTAATATAAACATTAAATGAGAGGAATTTTCTAAGAGAGTGAATGCCATTATCAGAATTTAGGTGTTTAAGTTTGCATTCAAAACCCCAAAACCCTTTCAGTAGTTTGATTGAGTTTTTGATTGCTAGAAGTAGACTATTAAAGCATACTTTATTAGGGTTTTAATAGGGTTTATGTAGGGGTTTAATGTTTAAATATTAGTATTTTAAGTGAGTAAATGCGATGTTTGGGGTCAGTTTATGACAGTGAGTATATAGATTTATTGTTTAAGTTGCGATATGGATGTGATGAATATAGTGAATAACTCAAGCCTGTTCTGATTTATACGTCTATAGCAAGGCTACTCCATAAATCTCCAGCAACTGTGAGGTCTCACTGTCTATTAGCATTGAATTTAAAGAGATAGCATCTTAATTCGAAGCCTAAGAGACTCTTAAAATTTTAGCAGCATCATATTGAATATCTTATTAATGATAAGACTCTTAAATACTGGGCTCATTTCTCTCTAGCCTAGAGGGTTGTGATGTTTCATCGCCATTTTCCTGAGCTTCACATATCTGCTTAAGCGATAGCTAACATATATAAAAAGAATGGAATATCTTACAAGACAGTCAATCGCATTAAGAGAGTGATTGACTTAAATGTTCCATTTTATAAGGATAATTTAAATTATATATTCGATTAAATGCAAAGGGCTTAAGAGCATAATATAAAGTTCATACAAGCTGATGAGGTAGTATTCACCTTTAATACCTTCATATCAAGGTCTTGGTATAAGAGGTACAGCAACATTGAAGGATATGATTAAAAGGTTAAGGTTTAAACTCATGCAATACTTGGTGGAATAAGT